>JAUCMT010000154.1:7598731-7623194 GCA_032357475.1 Enteromius thamalakanensis | reverse complement strand
TGCCTATGGGGAGTCCCCATAACTCACACAAACCAACATGTGTTTGTGTGTGTGTGTACATATAGCTGTGCTCATAAGTTTGAATACGCCTTGCAGAATGTCCAAAATGTTAATAATTTAAACAATATAAGAAAGATCATGAAAATTGCACACTATTTTTTTATTTCGTACTGTACTAAATAAGATATTTCACAGAAAAGATGTTAACATAAAAATCCTTCAGCTCCTGCGCATTCTTTGGTTTTTCAGCATTTTCTGCATATTTTAACTTTCCAACAATAACTGTAGGCTATGATTTTAAAATCCAACACTGAGGACAAAAGGGACTCATGCATAACTATTACAAAAAGTGAAAACATGAACTGCTTAAAAAGCCACGCAATGCATTTAGAGAAGGCGGTGTAAACGTTTTAAATTGCATGATCATCTAGGCTACTTATATTTGTACGGTTATGAAAAATATCTGTATTATTAAAGTTGAAAAGAAAAAAAAAAGTGTTTTTATTATTAGTTGTTAGCCTATAATCTATAAAAAGGCTAGTTAGGATATCAGTCATTAGGCACATTTGCTGAAATTAAATTAGACTAACGCAGTGTAATAAAAAGCTTAGACCATAGACGCCTTTGACAGATAGTCCTGTGAAATTAGATACATCAATATTGATAGACTAAAAAAAATTAATATATTCAATTACTGTTGCTGTTGTTTTCTTAAAGCATTAAAATAACGTAAGAGCATTCAAACAAATGTTTAAGCGTTCTACAAACTGTGTAGGTTTTACGGCACGTCTGTCAGCTGGTGCATACAGATTTTCAATTGACACCATTAAACTTTAAACGCTTATTAACGCGGAAATTGCTCAAGACCGACACCTATTTTTTCTTTCCCGTCCACAGTTCGGGCGAAATATTTCCACCATTTCCCCTTAAATTATACCAGAATAAGAAAAGGACCCGCCTTGAAATGGCGGCAATTAAGTGTCAAGAGTTTAATGAGACCTCTTCACCTTTGGGTTGCTCTGGTTGCGCGTTTTTGCCAAACGCGGGTTTTTAATTGGTGTTATTAAATAAATCAATTCTCTTCTTCCACTGATTCTTCAGGGATTTTGATTGGCATGCGGAATTGATACGTTTGGGTGAAAGCATTATGTGTAAACCGTTTCCGAATCTCTAAGCGGATTTCAAGTACATAATATACTGCACAGATAGCCATTACTCCAAGAGTCGGACGCGTTTTAACAATGACTGGAATTCTGGAAGTCGTAAATGTAGTTTTGGTAATTGTTGCGGTTGTCATGGTGAAGATGAGAGTGGATGATGTTTATGGGATGGAGCGCGCGCATTTAAAGGCTGCGTGTGCTTTGGTGCGAGGTTTGGAAATCCGGAGCGCGTTCGCTACAGTCATGTCTATGGATCGCAGTGAGGATTTTACCAGCGAGGACAGAGAAGATTCAAGCGACAGTTCTATGGTAAATTTTTATATTTATATATTTAATTAATTTACTTGTACATTTTTGCTTGAACATAACCTAAAGCCATCGATGAACCATAAACTTTTCAGTCAGCGTTATAACTACGCACGAGCTAATTCTTCAGGTGTTATCATTTCACGCATCATTTTCATATTATAAAATATGTTTCGGCTTTAAATTGGACGCTTATAAAATGTAAAAAGCTTTATAGCAATTTTTTTCCCTTACTAAAAACTAAAAACAAATATACATTTAATGTACATAAAATGCTATCTGTTGAATCAGACATTTATGCAGTTGTGGAACCAATAAAATTTATTGCATGTAATGTTAGGTTAAATATATTTTCTTTTTCTACAGAGTTCCCCAGAACTTCTGAAAGGCCAGTCTTCTTCGTCTGCTCTACCTCAAGCGATGGCATCTGATGCTTTCCAAGGCAAAGCAGTTTGCACAAGGTGTAGAGAAGACATCCTGGACCGGTATCTGCTGAAGGTGAGAGGGATCGTTTAGTTAATATTTATTTCACTGACAATGCTGTATGATCACTTCCATCTGTTGATTATCAGTTTGCAATAACATTTCTCATTGAATGCAGGTCAATGACTTGTGCTGGCATGTTCAGTGCCTTTCATGCAGTGTGTGCCAAACCACTCTGAGCGGACACACAACCTGCTATGTTAGAGAGCGAGAGGTCTTCTGCAAACTAGATTACTTCAGGTATAGGCAACTTCTGGATGATTATTCATATGAAGTTGTTTCGGTATGAATTTAACCAAATCCATTATGGCTTGACAGGAGGTATCAAACATGGTGCTCGTGCTGCGGTGAAATGGTTCACTCCACAGACTGGGTGCGCAGGGCGAAGGGAAATGTTTACCACCTGGCATGTTTCTTGTGCTTCTCTTGTAAGAGGCAGCTGGCCACAGGCGAGGAGTTTGCTTTGGTCGAACAAAAATTGTTGTGTCGAGTTCATTACGACAGCACGCTGGACAAACTCAAAGATGCTGCTGAAAAAGGTAAGTTGAGAGTCCTGCATTTAACCTGATGCATCATAACTGATAATCACATTTTTAAGGCCTCTAAATTATCAACAAGATCTTGCATAAAATCAGCTGGGAAAAAAAGGAAAAAAGTAGGTTTTTTTTATATAATTTCAAATATATCCAAATATTATGAGCTCCATATTATGCACATAACTCTATATATCAGCCATAAAATAGTAATTTCAATGATACTCAACAATAATCATATGCATACTTTATTGTCTCAAGATTCAATTAACTATTGGTTTTGGTGTGTCCTGGTTAGTAGCATGCCCTGTACATGTTATAAATATTTACATACTTGCATTACTTTTATTATTCTAGGAAAAATTGAAGGTGTGTTCCATACAGGATGTGAAACATACCAAAAACCATCTAAAAGAGCACGTACCAGTTTTACTTCAGACCAGCTACAGGTAAACAAAAGCATCGCTCTTGCTGTTCAATATGAGCCACTCATGGAGTTCTGGGGTTTGGAGACTGGGGTTCAGTGTAAGCAATAACGCTATGTTTTTGCTTCTTGTAATCAAACCATACTAGAGATTTCCCTCTTGCTTAATGTCTCTGGTTCGGCTGACACTAATCTGATGTTTGTTGCTTGCAGGTTATGCAGGCCCAGTTTGCTCAGGACAATAATCCAGATGCACAGACACTTCAGAGGCTTGCAGAACAGATTGGCCTTAGCCGACGAGTCATTCAGGTTACATTTCTTTTGCAATTTCTAAACTGCCTGAATTGAGCCGTCTTAAAACGTTAGCATGGTTAACTGTATGTGGCAACAGAAGAAAGCTCATATGCTAAGTTGCTTTCCTTTGAATTTCCTTCTGGTCAGGTCTGGTTTCAAAACTGTCGTGCCCGTCATAAGAAGCACATTTCTCCTCCAGCAGAACTGACAGGAGACATGTCTTCATTCCAGTCCATGTCCACCCTGAATGAGCAGCACTATTCACACACATCCCTGCTTACAGCACTGCACAGCACCTGCATTGATGGTGAGATATGAGCAAATGTAGTATAATATAGGACATCACTGCATTAATTAATGTTGCTAAAAGTGCTAATGAAAAGCATATAGAGTGTCAGGATGACATATTTGACATGTATGACAATTTATCAGTGTGTGCTTTTGTTAATGGCTTTGTTTCTCGTTTTCAGTTCACACACCATCATCTCTACTCTATCAGCCACATCTACCAATCAGCAGCAGCTAAACGCTTTACAGTTCACTTGTAACTACACTTGTACCACAGATATACCCTGTATTAATTTAGATGTTTTTTATTTATTGTTGTGTGTTTTGTTCATATCCCAAGTGGTTTAGCAGAAAAATAAATAACTTGTCATGTGTCTATATGAAAAGCTTTATTATCCTTGCACTATGATTACATCATACAGTGCTATTAAGCTTTGCAAAACAGCACAATGTTTACAATAATAGTAAGAATCTGTCCCATAAGGTAGATTATGAAGAAAATTAAATAGTTACATATTAATGACATGATTAGACGAGTGTTAAACTCAAAATACAATTTAGATGAAGTATTAAAACTGAATAACTGTTCACAACATGCACTCACTGCATCGCGGTTCACATTTAAGTTTTTAAAACAACATAGAACTAGTAAATAATACACTCTTAATGCTTAATAAAAGAAAAACTACAGCAAAATAATACTAATAAAAGAAAAAAATTAAAATAACAAATGAATACTTCAAATTAACTGCATTAAAATATGAGCAGTAATAACAAAAATCTACCACTATTCTATACACATCTTTACATCAAGGTGTTATTAAGACTAATTCAAGTCCTTCCAGGGCTAAAATGAAGCATTAACGGACACTATAAAAACCACTTCCTACTGCTAGAGAGCAATAGGCCTGATAAGAAATGCAGTTGGATGGATGAATAAGAGCAGTAATGAAGCAATAAATATAGTTGTAAGCTCTGCACAGCAGAAAGGGGCTCTTATCAACGTGTGGTTGAGGTTAAAATAGCTGTTAACTGTTGGAATAAGGCACTTCAGCTGAACTGCAATTATAAAAACAACTCACAAAAGTTGAGAAAAATTCATTTAGTGAAGAGCGAATTACCAGTCATTTTCTCAATATGAGAGAAGTGGCAGTTTCACCCCAAATGGGTGCTAACAGAACGCAATGGACATATAAAAAGACAAGAATTGGTTAAAAAAATACTAAAATCTACTAAAACCCAAGAGATTTCACCATATCCATAAACAGGTAATCATCACAATTCATTTAGTTGCTTACTGTGAATTATATTTACTTGCATAATAAACAAAAAAGATGCAAATCAGTAAATTCTTGTATTTATATTTTTAGGCTTCTAATGAGATTCTCCATACAAAAAAATTTGCTTAAATCAGTCCATTTACCATAATAGCCTGAATCTGTGTTTGACATGTCAGTGTGTTTTGTTTGATTGCTTTCTGCGTTTCTTTTTCTCCTCTGGAATCTTGTGGTTTTTCTTGTTGAGGATGGCACGCAAGCTGCTGCACATGTGATATGGACGGGTCGCCGAGCCGTCATTCTTCTCCAGATCAAGCACTGAGAACAGGAGCACACAAGCAACGTTAATGCCAACCAATCATTCATTTTATGGCAGCCGTGACACTTCTAAATCATCTTACATAAACACAATGTTTGGAATAGAAATCTTTACTTGAACCTTTAATCAATGTAATGTGTGCATGCTATAAAAAAAACAATGCAATAAAAGTAATAATTTCTTTTTTTATGGTATTAATTCACTGTTTATGCAAAATCATTAAGCAGCAAAAAGGTTTTTAACACGGATGATAATATTTCTAAAAAATCCTGTAAAAATTCAGCTTTACCTCCACAGGAATAAATTATATTAAAGTAGTTATTTTAAATATATGTTATGTTATTTTGATAAATTTCAATATTTCATAATATTACTCTTAACTGTAGATAAATGCAACTTTGAGCTTCTTTAAAAAAAAAAATCTTTGAACAAAACGTTTTGAACAGCTTATATGAAGTTCAGAATGTAATAAACAGTATTGATAATAAAATATGTTAGCATTCAGAAAAATGAAGGAATCAAACCATTCATGATATTTAGTTTTATTCTAATAAAAAAAAAAAATCATTTTATTTTTTTACAAAACTTTCCCCCGTTAAAAGACAACTTGTACTGAACTTCACAGAGCAGACGCAGCATCAAACCCATCTACAAAATTACAAAAAAAAAATGGCTTTTATGTTCCTTTTATAAATTGAACTTGAAAAACTTTCTGATTGATTGCAAAAAACAAAGGAGAGTAGCACTCGTGCACTCTTCTTTTAAACCAGGCACAGTTACTAAATACTGCCATCGGAACACCTGAAAATTCATAGATTCTATCAAAACATGGGTAAAAGAGAATGTACACTGCATCTAGCAAGATTCCCCCAATACAATAGCATTTTTCAATAGATTATGACAAAGTCAATATTAAAATCATGTGGACTAAGAATTCAGCTGATCCATCCACATGCACATCAATATACTGTATGAACATCTAAACCAAAAAGGGGCAGTATAGAAAGAGAGAGAGGATACTTTCAATATAAATAGAGTAAATATATGGAATAACTTGCTTTCAGCATTGATTATTATCAGACCTTACTTTGCTCCAGAAAACAAACAGGGGTAAGGCAATGATGGACAGAATTATCAGCAAAAAGAAAAAGGAGGAAAAAAGTATGGGAAAAAGTACAGCAGGAGTCAGTCAGTATCAGCAGACAGTGCAGAGAGAAGATCGCTTCAATAAATGCTATCTGATTCCATATCCCAGAAGGCTTTGCTGTGCTGCGGGAGAGATGCAACGTGCTACAGTACTAGCGCTGTTCTTCATGCCCCACCGAGGTGAGGCTTTCAGGACACAGAGTACTTTTTGCCTCCTTGATCAGTTTTGTTAAGTATCCTGTGCAGGCCTGGAGGCATGTAATATGGTTTGGAAGGACTGCCATCGTTCCTTTCAAGATCTTCACCTGAAGGGTGTCCCGTCAGGTCAGACGACGGAAGAAGGGAAGAGTTATGGAGGAAAGACAGAGGGTTTGAAGGGAAAAAGAAGTAAGAAAGTAGAGTTAGTCAGCAGTCATGCAGTTTAAAAAGAAGAAGTGGAAAGAATTAATGCATAAAGATGACATCGGTATTATAATTAAGAGAAAAGAGGTGATCGAAGTCATGCACAGAGAAGAAGAGGAAAAGTAAAGGAAGAAAGGAAGGTGGGTATGAACAGTATTTTAAAGTTTGTTCAGCATTTGTTACCAAACACACATGCGTGAATATTGCAGATTTAATAAGGTGTACTTACAGAAGCAGAGGAACAATGTATCTACACACATGGCATAGACGTTAAAGAACCCATGTGCAATCATATATGATCCAAAAATCACAGTCTGTGAATGGGGAAAAAAAGATTAGAAGAGAAGTTAAAATAAATCCAGGTTCCCAACATACCTCTTGATAAATGCATTCCAACATAAAAAAAAATTATATATTATATATATTAGTAAAGTTAAATGATTCAAGTTTTTATTTACATGTGTTTGTACGGTTTATTTATTATATATATATTTAAACACACACATATACTATATATTTTTTAAGTATTTACATCTAATGCATTTATATATGTAATTATAATAGAATTATAAATAAATTATATATAAATATATTTCAGACATAACATGTATACTCTTAAATATATACATGCATGTGTTGGTCATATACATCTATATCTATATCTATATAGTGTATATTGTTATTTATATATTATATAAATCACTAAAAACTGAATAATATTTTATTTGTAAATTGAATAACTATTTATATTTATACTAATATATATATAGGTGTATTGCTTGCACTCACCAGCAGAGGGACCCAATAATAGTTTAGTGACGGCACCTCTTCCTGGATCACTGGTATTTGGCGGGTGAAGAAAAAGAATGCAAGGACACCTGCAAAAGCATATTCACAACATTAGCAAGCAAAAAGAGCTAGAATGGCAAACAATGTGACTTTAATCATATCTGTGTTTAGAATATATGAAAGTCTATGGCAGGGTTTCTCATATCTTAACCTGGGGGTCCAATGACCTACTCAAACACACCTGAGCATGGCAATCAGCATCTTAAGGATCATTATCACAGGTAGGTGAGTTTTATCAGGGTTGGAGCTAAACTCTGCAGTGCATTAGACCTCCAGGGTAAGATTTGGTCTACATCTGAGTGTGCAGTTAAAGCCCCTTGACTCTATTAGTCTCAATGTTGACCTGTCACAGATGAAACGCTTGACTCACCCACACTCCCTGAGATCAGCAGTTTGCCCAAGAACAGCAGGAAGTCCGTCACCTTGTCCAGAACAGCAACTCTAGAGAAAAACACACAGAATAGTAAAGAGATGCTATATATAGTCATACTTACCCTTGGAGCTCTTACATAAACTACAGCTTTTAATATATGGAATATTTAAAGAATTAGCAATTTATTAGTGAACAATATTTGTGCAAATATGAGTTGTGCCTTACAAAACAAAAGTATGAATTTTGTTAAAATTATGCTTTAAAAGAAAAACATCAGACAAAAAAGGGTTCTTTACATGTCATGAAGGGAACATTTAGTGGAATTCGACGGTGATAAACATAATAAAAAAATAACATCCAAAAACATCCTGGAAATGTCAAAATAACTGGAAGAAATTCTTGAACAGGTGTGTGTGTGTGTGAGACCGTGTCCTTGCAGCTTCACACATTGACAATGACATTATAAATGTGGCAGCTGTTCAGAGTTTTACCTCATAACGTTCCTCATTAACAGGAAGAAAGCGTCTCGTGCTGAGGCACAGAAATTCTTCCCATATATTGAAATCTGAGGACATGAATCAAATCCAACAATAAATTGCAATGCATTCCTTCTTTTTGTCTAGTCTGTTTCTTGACAATACAGGTTCGACACAAGCTTTCATATTTAAACAAATGAAACTATATAGTTATCAGCATTGAACATATATGCTATAGATAGATAGATAGATAAAGTCATGAAATGCCTGTATCTTTAAAAAGTGAAGTGACTCACCATAATGTAAGCATTCCTGTTCATGAACTTGATGAAGTGCTCTAGGCACCAGAAACAGCATTTTAGGCAGCATAGCAGGAAGCGTGTACATGCATTGTGAGCACCTGTGACAAAAACAGAAAACACAGCAGCACCATTATTCACAATATATACACAAACACATATACAGTATATATATATATATACACACACACATATATGTGTGTGTGTGTATGTATGCATAGATAATTGCATTAGTGCATATATTAGCGCTGTCAAATGATTAATAGTGAGTAATCACGTCCAAAATAAAAGTTTTTTTTTTTACAAATTATGTATGCGTGTGCACTGTGTATATTTATTTTTTACATATAGCTACAAACACATGCATTTATATATTTAAGAAAAATATGTTATATTTTGTTATATTTTATATAATATAAATTATTATATGAATGTAAATATAAACATTTAAAATCAAATATAAAAAAACAATGTATGCATGTGTGTCTTTATATATACAAAATAAATATACACACTCCACATACATATATTATGCAAACAAAAACATTTATTGTAAATTGGATGCAATTAATAACAATTAATCATTTGACTGCACTAACTTTATTTTATTTTTTTGTATATTTATATATGTTTTCTAAAAATTATGTGATGCTGAAGCCTGGAATATATATATATATACATTCTAATATGCTGATATGGTGCTCAAAAAACATTTCTTAAAAAAAAAAAAACATTGTTGAAATGGTCTTGATATTTTTGTGGAAACTGCAAATTTAGACATGTGAGACCATCACTGATGATGAAAATTACCTTTCAGTTTGTGGTCGAGGTACTCCAGAACAATCCGGATAAACTGTACAATGGACAGAATCAAAGCTCCAAACGCAAGAGAGCCGGTGTGATACCTGGAATAACATTGTCATTTTAGTCCAGCAGCTCTCCACTCAGGACATTATCAATTATCTGCAAGCTTCTAAGATCACAGATGGCAGCATACCTTAAAGCCCTGCCAAACGATGAAGCCAAGGGACAAGGTGGGATGTCTGCTGGCTTCCTCAACGCCCAGTAATACGAGGCGAATGCCCCGGCGAGGGTGCACTGGCCCAGAGCGATGGTAAAATTCACCAGCCAGAGGAAGACCAGCAAATTGCAGAGTTGGAGAACAAAGATGTAACGGTGGTACAAACTCTCTCCACCGTAAAAAGCAAACGTGCACTGAGAGCCTGGACACAGTTTAGTCACGTTGGATTGACTGAAGGTCTGAAACACATCAAAGAGACGGAAGGAATTACTAAGTCTGAATCAATATAATGGATTTAATATTTAACATTTAGTACAATAAAAACTTGTAGGTTGTGTAAGCAAGCAGATTGCTAGATCTCAGATGATCACAGATAGGGTTAGTTCTTACCTCTGGGTCACAGGTCAAGTTGGTGTACTTGCAGTTGGGTTGTGTTGACATTACTTTATATACTGCATCTCCAGATGATGCCAGGAAACTGAAAGAAGTTGTTAAGGAAAATACAATACAGACTAGATAAGGGTAAAGTGTGTAATAACTGTGCCCCCAAACGTAAATTCTGAAGTGAAGACTGCTGCTATAAAACAGAGAGTATTGTATGGAAGCTTGTTTCTGTCACACAGAATAAAAAGTAAAAAAAAGTTTTCACAAGTCTGAGTTTATATTTTCACAATTAAAATCAGTTTTTCTTTCTTTCTTTTTTTTGTTTCTGTCAGATAATAATTTTCATCTCACAATTATGCCATTTTCTCCCAGAAAATTTGAGTTAATGTATCACAATTCTGATTTTTATTTTCAGAATCCTTTAAAAGTTTATACACTGTTTATACATCTCACAATTATCAGAATTGTATAAAAACAGCCTGAATTTTGAGATGAAATTACGAAGACTATTTTATCTAAAACTATATAAAATATATTTATAAAATATATACCTAAAAGTTAGATATATATATATATATATATATATAAGTTTTATATATTTATATATATATAAAAGTAAAATTTTATCCCAAAGCCATACATTAAAACCTATTAAACCTAAAACAAAAATAGAAATGTTTTTAATTTTATTTTACAAAAAAAATGATATATATATACACATATACACACACACATATTATAAAAATGAAATAATAAAATAATAAAAAAGTACTAAAATTAAAAAAATTTGGATACACAGCTGTAACAGCCCAGTATGCAATACAAAGAGCCAGAAGCAGGAAGGTGATGATGGGATAGAACAGTGTTGACATGACGCAGCCAATTGCCCTGTAGGAGAGAAAGAGATAACATATAAAATAACATTTGACAGCTTTGTTTCAGGCATTTCTCCATTCTTTCCAAGCACCACCATTAAACAGAAGAAAAAAAAGAAAAAAAAAAGACAGGCAGAAAGAAACTTACTTGCTGCCCTCCTTTAGAAGAGCAATGGCAATCCGAACTCTGTTCCGCAGGAATATCAGTACTAAGATGATGACAGCTTCAATGACAGCCAAGGAGATCACTGCGGCAAAAAATCAAGCTGTCAGTCCATCAAACCGAACTTTCATATCCTTCTTCCCCTTCAAAGTGCAGCTGTATTGCTTGCAACTTCACTACAAACTCTCATATATTCCAATAACTGAAAAAAATCTCACTGAATACGAGCCAGGTCTGACTCAGCTGCAAGTAAATCCTGAAGTCAGTCTGGAATCCGATGTCTGAGATGGTGATATCAGAGTCCGGCTTCCCCTTGAGTGAGCTGTACTCCCAGTAACAATGCCATATTCCTGTAAGTGACAGTCAGGACACAGCAGCGCAGAGACATTAACAAACTATCACAGCTGAAACATCACTGATTAGCCTGAAAGAAAGACAAAAAAGGACCTTTTGAATTTTTGTTGGATGAATGGCATTAAACCAAGATTATATAATATAATTTTTAATTTTAGATTTACCTATCCCTATAATATATTAAATTGTGAAGTCTAGATAAGAGTTTAGTGTGAGTTTTAGTCTGTAGTCCTGTGTAGTCATCACCCACCGTAGCCCACGGCCACGATGACCCCAAAGATCACCATCCAGAAGAGAACGCCAGCGGTGAACCTCAGCAGCAGAATGAAGATCAGACTGACCAGCATACTTATCACCAGACCACTAAAAACACCCATAAAACACACATCAGCCAGACCGTATCAATCTGTTGTACTTGTAAGAAAAAGAGGGTATACGTACATGAGGATCCAAAACCACGAGCTGGCGTAATCTTCAAAGATTTTGACGCCCACCTCCTTTGCATCCAACAGGTTGGTAATTCCACTGTAAAAGAGCACAGAAAAAAATCAACTCTCCTGACTGTCCAGAGCCGTTAATGAGGAGGTTTATGTCTCTCTCATAAACATCCCACATACAGTCTTTAAACTAAGAAGCAAGGGCACACTACAGTTGGTTATTACAGATCTACAGCGGTCAGGTCGATGTTTCACACAGATGTTACCAGATGTTTCACACAGGTGTTACCAGAAAACATCAGATTTGTTCTATTGTCCTCCTTTCATGAAAAAGCCATGTTTTTTCATGCACAGAGGGGAAGGTTAAAGGACTTAGTCAAAGATATTGAATCTGACACAACTGGAAATGAAGTACAGTCAGTGTAATATATTTTAGTTTAAAACTCACTGGACACATCTAGACACTTTATTTCTATCCCACAGTTTTGTTTTCACTCAGGTCAAACTAAAATTAATATAGTTTGTATTCTATGTAAGTCTATGGTGTGAGGATGCATTAAACTGAAATAGTGACCGTAAATACATTTGTTACAAAACATTACATTTGTTACATGTATTGCAGTTTCCAAAGAACTATTCAGCAGCACTACATTGATAATAACAAAAAAATGTTTAAGCACCAAATCAGCATATTATAAAGACTTCTGAAGGATCATGTGACCCTGACGTCTAGACTGAAATTCAGCTTTAATACATATGAAATATAAAAATTTGTTTAAAACGTAATAATTTTTGACAATAGTACTGTTTTTACTGTATTTTTGTTCAGATAAAGGCAGCTTTTATGTGCTAATGTATTTAACATTTGATTTTATCACTTGAAAGCTGGGTATATTTTATATAGTTTTGTTATATATGATAATCATTTATTTGTACAGAAATGAGGCAGGTTTGAAAAGGATAGCAGCAATGTTACAGAAGCTATTTAGAAACCAACTTGTCGAGCTGAAAGCTACCCAATTTAAAGTTGGCTTAAACTACATTAAAGCTACTTTAATAAAAGCAGTTATTTACTGTATACTATAATTTTGTGTAATTATTGTAAAGGGGGAAAACGTACAATAGCTGTACATTGCTACGAAACAAATTCAGTGCAGACACCCTCGCAGGAACTCAAAGAATCATGAATGATTCATACGGGAGCGTGAGTCTGCAAAAAAACTACCAAACGAAAAAACCTGCATTGTTTCATCACTACTTGCTGTGATAAGTAGGCTGCTGCTAGAAAGCTGCACTTTACTGAAAACAGCTCAACTACTTTCATCAAGCTGACAAATGGTTACTTTCAAACACTGGCTAGCAAAGACAAAGTTCTCCAAGTAATGCTGATGAAAGTGTGTTTGCCTTTAGCAGAGAAGAGCTCTGTGTCCCAATTTTAACATCTGCATTGTAAACTCCTACGCTCAATTTTCCCCTAGCTGAAAACACGATCGATGTAGTTCATGTACAAAACGACCTTGCGGTGACATTAAAGCACATCTTACGTTTGCAATTATACTCCTATAAACTCTTTCAGCAGAGAGACATCTGAAAGGCAGAGGGATTTTGTCAGTGACCTAAAGATGTGTTTTTTCCTGTTCTACAGATTCTTTGAGAGGCTGCAGGTGCAAAATATGCGGTGAGTGAGGTTAATTAGTAGATAAGCGAAGAACAAAGTCGAGTTTCAAAGCTGATAGGAAATAGAGACCTTTCTGTTCCTTGCTGCATAGCCGTAACTTTGCTACAAAAAAAAGAGGCATTGAGCATGTTACAAAGACACACATTAAGCAAAACCCTTGGCTTTCTGAAATCACGTAATGAGTTGCAAAAAGCATCTGCAGAATAGAGCATAAAAGAGGCTGTTTTTGTGAGTTAAACTCAATCCAAAAGTATTGTTAGGGCCTGTTCACACAGGACACATTCTAGCATTGAAAAACAGCTAGATTGAAAAAGCTTAACTACTTTTACCAAGATGTGATGCGATGGCAAAGACGTAAGAACACATCTGGTGCGAACATTGTCTTGCAAACTAGTTACAAGATAACCTGCCTGCCAAAATAAGAAAGTACCCGTGTGACCTTTCACCCCATGTGTTTAAATCAGTGCTGTTATGGCAGCAGCAAACCCATGCGAACATGCACAGCTTGACTTATTTGCTTAAAAGGCCAGATTCTCTCTGACCTTCTGTAAGCCCAAATGTCATACCCAGATAAAACTGTCCTCTCCTGCCTAGATGGAAAGACAGTATATTTAGGAAGAGATGTTTGCCTGCTGTATTTGTACAAATGCACATATTTTTAATATCAAACTGCAAGACATTTCCATTCAAAAACCTAGTATCAGTTGTTTTTTAAAAAGAAATCAATGCTTTTCTTCAGCAAGGATACATGACATTTATTAAAAAAACAACAACAACAAAAAAACCAGTAAAACATGCATGATATTAAAAGAAAAGTTGTTACACATAAATTATGCTCTTCTGGATCTTCTATTCATCAAAGAATCCTTTCAAAAGCCTTGAGAAAACTTACGACCCCTAACTTTTGAACGGTAGCGTACATCCACTTAAACTCTGACTCATACAACTAAAATGGAAACTGAGAGCAGCTTCAGAAGAGCATTCATTAATTAATAATCATTATATCTAATTAGGAAGAGCGGAGGGATTTTATGCAGCCCTAAAAGATATTTTAGACTCATATATGTGGGATAATGTACAGTCATACAAAAAAAATAAGCGCTGACAAGGTGATCGAGACTCTAAAGGGGTTTATTTTGCATGAGTAACCAACTGACTGTATATTATCCCACTTAAAACACAGCTACTTTACAAAATAAATATAAAATTACACATGAAACATTGATTTGAGATTCAATTATTTTATTATGTACGAAGACAGAGACTGCGGAGTGTTACAAGTAAAACTAGCACAGGTTCTAAATTATATGCAATATAATTACGCATGTAAATTATATAGTTTAGTGGCATTATATAACAATTTTTGAATGATTTTGTTTTTGCTTGCTCTAAATAAAAGCAATTTTGACGCCTTACAGACATTGCATAAAATACTAAACAGTTCAGTGGAAGACTATTTTATTTTATGTATTTATTATATGGGTGCTGTGCACCAAGCACTATTAATATGTGAACTTACTTTGCCGCATCTCTCAGATCGATGACACTTCTGCTTTTACCGAGTCCGTCTTTGAAGCTTGTTTGGTTGGCAACAGTTAATGTCCCGTTTCTGGTAATGAAATCAGGAAAGCACCTCTGGAGAACTGATGGAAAAGCAAAGAATAACGAAAAAAACGAATAAAAATCCCACAGAATTTTTAAGCATTTACAGTATAA
Organism: Enteromius thamalakanensis; assembly: GCA_032357475.1. Taxonomy (NCBI): domain Eukaryota; kingdom Metazoa; phylum Chordata; class Actinopteri; order Cypriniformes; family Cyprinidae; genus Enteromius; species Enteromius thamalakanensis. The sequence goes on along the minus strand of JAUCMT010000154.1, from coordinate 7,607,937 downwards.
GCTGAGAACACAAGGACATGCTTTGTGTCTGTGTGCTCGTTTATCTTCAAGGCCTAAATTCCTGAGAGGAGATAAGCAGCAGTTATCCAAGGTTTTCAAATAATTCTGTGCCTCCTCTGCTGATATGGAGAGGATGCAGTGACCCTCTCAGCCATGGCAGAAATGTTTTCTCTCTTTCTATCTCTTATATTATTCACAATGTTTACATTAAAGCAGATATGATGGCTTCAAAGAGATCCAGTGGCCTGAACTGAAACTCGTGAGTTTCTAATATACAAGTCAGAAATCACATATCACATATATTATATATTATATATATTCATGCAATATTGGTATCTTTTGAATTACACATACATTCCTATACAAACATTTAAAGTCACTTATACCAATAAATGTTGCTTTGTCGTTCATTCCTTAAAGGGTTAGTTCACCCAAAAATTGAAATTGTGTCATTAATTACTCACCCTCGTGTCGTTTCAAACTCATTAGACCTTCGTTCATCTTTGAAATACAAATTAAGATATTTATGACGTTATCAGAGAGCCATCAGTACCTTCACAGACAGGAATACAACTAAAGTGATCCCAGATTTAGAAATGTAGCAAAAACATAAGCAAAACAGTCCATGTGACATCAGAGGCTCAAGCTCACTTTTTGCGATGCTACGAGAATACTTTTTTGCAAATAAAACAAAAATAACAATTTACTCTTCTCCTGTGACTTACATCTTCCACTATGCTCAACGCACCTTAAACACAAGCTTTAATGTATTTGACGTAATCAGCCTTGTTTACATCCTGGTGAAAGCATGTGCATCTACGTAATATGCGGCTGTTTAGTATATGAGGCTATTTTTGTTTTCTTTGCACAAAAAAAGTATTCCCCTAAAGTTAAGGAGTCATGGACTTTTTTTTACATGTGTTTTTACCACGTTTCTGGACCTGAGATCATTTCAGTTGTACTGCTGTCTATGTAGGGTCAGATGGCTCTTTGATATCATCTAAAATATCTTAATCTGTGTTCCGAAGATGAACGAAGGTCTTACGGGTTTGGAACGACATGACGGTGAGTAATTAATGACAGAATTGTCATTTTTGGGTAAACAAACCCTTTAAGCTTCTGAGATTCTATTGGAATTTTGGGAATTTTTTTTTCTTTAAGTATTTGTACATTATTACTGCTGACGTGCATATACATATTAAAGCTATATATATATATATATATATGAACTATATATTCCTCATTAACGTCTTTTCTTGAAAAACCTACATGGTCTGCTTGGCACAATCATTGAGGGACAATCTTCATCCCGAAGCACCTGAGAAACCGGCTGTCAAATGAGAAAGAAGAAAAAAGAAGATAGATTACAAAAAAAAAGAAAAAATCATACTGCTCTCTACAGTATTTCTCCTGCATGTCAGGCCTGGCTCAAACACAGTCACCATGTGTGCTAAATATGCATGTGTGAGAATGTGTGAAAATCCAGTGACTCAGCAGAATCCGGCCATTGACGGTTTGCGTTAGTACATTTACACATTGACGCGCAAAGAAATGTAGGCGCCTACTGGAGTGTACATGTGTGACGTATCTGCTTGTTAAGATGAACTATCATAATCAAAACTTCTCATGGATATGACCATAACAGGCATGATATTCCTCCAGACATAAAAAAGGTTCCCTCTTTTAACTAATTAATTTCTATGAACTTCAAAGTAGTTTGTGATTTACTGGATAAGGATTGTTCTATTAACTGTTAATATATTATTCATATTTAATTAATTATTACATCAATTAGGTAAAAACTATTTATTTATTTATTTATGAGTCAGCTCAACAAATTGAAAATAACTATCTTAAAAGAAAGATTTGCTTACAAATAGGACATCCACTTAAAAAAAAGTTAATGGCTTTTAAGATAGCATTAATTTCTGTGACTTTTCCAGACCTAGAAAATGAAATCGTACAAATCACAGCTGTGGCGAACAAAGTTTTGGTTCTTGCGGATAATTTCCAAATGGTACCTTATCAGGACTGTTGAAGCCCGGCTTGCAGAATTGCTTGTAGTAATCCCAGTAGCTCTTATTGCGTCTATAGTTGTATTGCATGTCAATGTATGTAGCAAATCTGTCTGGGCACTTGGATACACACAGCTGGGATGAATAACAGAGAAAGACTGACATCAGTAACAAAACAAGCCAGTGCTAAATACAGAACATTCCAGCTTAGAAAGAATGACAGATGGTTTGCAAATAGTGTCTGTAGTACCTGAGTTGTAGGGCACTGGAGGTTAATGAGGACTGTAGGATTGGCACATTGTAAAATATTGAAGTAAAATAATATGGCTTTATTTCTGTGAGGGGAGAAACAGAAAGTGTTTCGATCCATCTTTGAAACATAAAAATCTAATAAATAAGTAAATCTCATACATAATATATTAAGTAATGCTGTCAAAGGATTAATCGCATCCAAAATAAAAGGTTTTGCTTACATACTATATGTGTGTACTGTGTATATTTTGTAAGTATATATAAATACACATGCATGTATATATTTTTAAATTTTTTTACGTTGATATAATAAATATATATAAATAGTATATGAATTTTATAAATATATACATAAAAATATATTCAAAATATATGCCTTTTGTGTGGGTATATATATATATATATATATATATATACACAGTAGTCAACATTCAAAGTGGATCAATACCTTTCATCAAAGTTGTCCTAAAATCAAAAACAATACTTGTCTTAGGACAACTTTGATGAACTTTTTTGATCCACTTCAAATGTTGACTACTGTATACAGTATATACATACACAATACGTAATTTCATGTAAACGAAAAAGTTATTTTGGATGTGATTAATTGACAGCACTAATATTAAGTATTTTAAATATTTAATGCAATTTATTATATTACAATAAAAAAGCATTAACACCTCAATTTGTTTTTGGCTCATACTCACGCATTAGGAGTACCCTGCTGTCCACAGAACTGTCCATAGCTATCTGTCGGGTAGACCACTTTCCGGGGATCCCCATGCATCCAAGCTTAAAAAAAAAAACATAACAAAAATCATGTAATCTAATTTATGTTTCTCAAATAAGTGTACATCAGTCGCAATGCCAATGTCATGCAATTGAAACAACTGCTTTAATAAAAAAAAAAAAAAAATACAAAAAATCTTATTTTGCACCAGCAACCTCAGTATTTATGGCAACACTAAAACTACACCCACTGTTCCTGCTAAGAAGGAACAGGCAGAAGCAAAGAGAACAAACATGTACAGATGCATGAAAAACAAACTAAAAATAAAGTGAAACGTCTTTATTTAATTCGGAGCATAAGAGGCTCTTTATGTAATTGAATACGAGTGATTTGAGTCCACAGAGAATTGAACACGCTACAGCTCTGTGGAGAAGGATTCTGCCTGATGATTTAATTTTCTCCACTCAAGTCTGCATGGAAAGGGGAATTTGAGCTTTAGGGGTCGTGGAATGTCACCCTGAGCCTAAAACGGTCACGAGTTGTCAGTGTACTTCAATGGGTAACGTATTAATTTAGCCCAGGCAGGATTAAACCGATAAGACCAAAGCAGAGTGAGATCAGCGTGAGGAAAAAAAACACGGTGAGAGAGAGAGTCTTACACTCAACCGACCCAATATGTGGTCTGTAGTTTAAATTCTATAAATGAAAGTGCCCCATATCCAATGTAGACTTTCATGCAGTGTATAATGTAGCTGTATGTGAATGTTGTACATTTGAAAGTGCTTAATAAATAAAGTTATTGTCTCCCAAAATAAAGAATCAACGTAACCAAGACGTTTTCCATCACGCAGCCATTTCCCCAATTTATCATACGTCATATCATCTTGTTGAAATCATTCCAACATTCTAAACTTAGTTTTTAAAATTAAAACCTAGAACTTTTAGGCCACTATGTATGAAACAATCACAGGCAGCATGTTTCCAACACAGACACATCCAACAGTCGACAAGCTGTGAGTCTCCTAGAAACGACACAAGAGACCGTTTTAACCACAGACTCCACATTTAAACCACAAATGATGTAACCCATCAAATGTCACAGTGAATGAATGGGTTCGTGTGAGTCCTCTTGCTTTTTTGAGAATGGACTAAATGACTGTCCTTATAAAAACAGCCACATACGGTGAGGGGAGTGTAACCGAACATAATGACACTGCATTAGGGTGCTGTTTACGACTGACGCTCCCCCGCCGCTTCTATTTGGCTGCTTAATAGCGCTGGATTCATGAGCCATATTACGCAACCCTCTCTGCTGAAGCGCACGTTAATGAGTGTAACTCACCCACTGTTCCCAGAACGATGTAGCCGAGGATGACGATGACAAAGATCACACAGCAAAGCACGTCTGTGCAGCCCCTGCAGTGGGAATGTGAGAACAGAGAATGTGAGCGATGAATGAATAAATAACACTATATCCAGATTCATAATTGCATTTCAGTAAGTACATGAATAAGTTAACTAATCACATATCACTAATTAATCAAATAAAACTTTTAGAACCACTGTGAACTCTAGAAACAAAATAAGATTATTCACTAACAGTGTGTAAAAGAACACTGTATACACAGAGCACATATACTGTTTTGTGATCATTCTTTTCTGCTGACTGTAACCCCATTAGGACAGACTTGTGACCCAGTTTTGGGTGCCAACCTGCTAGTTGAAAACAACTAAATAGCAGCTTTGCAGACAGAGAAAATGAGGCTGAGGTCAGAGCAGGGCAACGGAAAAGATTAACAGATGTGCTGCATCCTCACTCGCATATTATCCATCCTACATGCAAGTTACCAAGTAGTGCACACTGGTAACTAAATAATAAAAACATTAAAAACTGACTGTATTAAATGAAATGATTAACAAAAATAATGCCATTCAATATTCATCAAGCCTGCATATATTGGATTAGAAATTCAGCGCTGCGTCACAGAAAACAATTTTATTTTAGAGCAAATTAAAATAGGAAACCAATATCACAAATTGCAATAATATTTCGCAATATTACTGTTTTGCAGCAACTCTTAACATGTAAGACACAAACTCAAACTGTCTTTAAAGATTTTATTCTTGCAAGAAGGTCAAACAGTCATATAGACACCACAGTTTGCTGCAGAGTGTGACAAAGAGGGAGGGCAGCCCTCCACATTATGTCTTCGTCTCACCACCAAGGTTACTAACTCCAAACAGCTGTAATTTTCCACAAAATAACAGGAACTAGAAAACACTTCACTATATAATTTCTTCTGAAGGTACAGATGACCCTATAGGTCATGGACAGCTGCCTTCACGCCTCCCCAGTTGTTTTCCTTTAAGCAGAGATACGGCATATAAGGATCTTGTTGCCAATACATCTACTTCTAGACCCTTCTAGTTGTATACTATTCTGACTACTAGGCAATTCCAAGAAAATCAGTAACATGCAAAATATGCAGAAACAAGCAGAAATGAGCAGTCCCGGCGGATGTATGCATGGCGCTGAAAAATGTAGTTTTGAAAGGAAAGTGTTTTTTAAGTTTGAAACATTGATATTTATAATAAAAACAGGAGGCTACAGGAGGATTTTATTCACCCCCCTAGAGTTATTTCATGTAAGTATACATTTGTAGTGCAGAGTGTATGTATGCTAGCTGGGACATGGTTCAGTAGGACAGTTAAATTTAGTCTTGTGTAGTTCTGAATGCACTAATTCAAATCTGAATAACTCCCAACATTCAGCAGCTTTGAGTGGACAGCCGGAATGAGTGCATGTCTGATGTGTAAACTACAAACCCACGGTGTCATCTTCAACAGCGTTCTCTGAGCTATATTTAAATTCTGCTCAACACAGACGGGGAGTGGGTGGTTGCGTCGGGCCACTTTCACACTAAGCTGTGGATTTGATGCGTTACTGGGAGTCAGTGACATTTAATGCAATACAGCTTGAGTGATATTTTCGGACAAACAGTGTTAAAAGTATGCCAATTAAAAACTATTTGAAAAACCTATATATGGATTAGGGGTGTAACGGTTCACAAAACTCTCGGTTCGGTTCGATACGATACAGTGGTGTCATGGTTCAGTATGCTTTCGATACCACAAAAATAAAATTAAAAAAAAGAGAATTTCTTAGATTTTTTTTCACATTTTTATTTATTAAAACTAACATAAAGTGTGTCTTGGAAAAGTAAGTCTTGGATGGTATTTATTGATTTATTAAAACGTAATAAAAAGTAGATTTGAGCCGTTTTAAATTGTGAAAGCTGAGCGTAGACCGTACGCCATCCACTGACATCCAGGGCGCCGTTTCTTCCTGCGGGAGAATCCGCGTGGGAAAAGACCACAGAGGAGATTTAATTTCGTGGTGTATGTGTCACCAAAGGCAGAAATGTTTTTATAACTGACAGTGCCTTCATGGTTGCCTAGTAACAGCTCAAGCGCTTTAAAAATTGGTGGAGGAAGCGACGCACCTTGCGTTTTCCAATCGTTTTTAGCTGCTTCATGTGAATGTTCCCATAAGAGAGTAAGTTACATTTAATGCTAAAGTATCGTTAACTCTAATACAAACATTATTTTAGTGTGTTAGGTCAGAACGATGCAGCTCTGGTTAAACAGCTGGATGCTGGGTTGAAATGCATCTGGAATTGGTTGTGGCTTTAAAGGGCAAGAGGTGTCATTTTATTTAAGGGATGTACACGTCTTTAGACAAATGTCAATACAGTATTTTTTCAGAACCTGTGCTTGGCTTATTATTCCTTTCAACTTATTTGGCTGCTGTAAAATTGGCAAAGGGAAATGCCTACCTGAATGGTGCGGGGATTTGTAATATGCGTGTTTCTAGTTTTCGTTGGTTTGGGGATGGGAGGGGCATACAGAGGTTTGCCTGTGCCGTCGTTTGCCTTGTTGAGCGTATCACTGAAAACATTATATTTAACACAATTTATTCTCTTTTTTTTCTGAATCGTTCGGATTGTAATGTGTACCGAACCGAAAGCCTCGTACTGAACGGTTCAATACGAATATGCGTATCGTTACACCCCTAATATGAATATTCTGTCCTTATAGGCTCACTGTTACATTGTTCCAACCCCAAAGGAGAAAATAATGACTGCTCCCCAGAAAAGTAGTACTACTTGTATTATTACTTTTTTACTATATTGCAAGCCACAAAAAAACTGCTTTGTGTGAAGAACAGAGAAACATTTCTAGTGAAAAGCTGCAGCCAGATTATTGAGTCAATAGGTTAAGTCTGAAAATTTGACCAGCTTTTAATCTGTGAAAAATAGTTAATGGGTTTTATTGAAAAAAAAAAAAAACAATTGAAGAGATTGATCGAACTGATTCAGTTATCAATTGCTCACATCAGATTTTCAGAGGCTCCTTACACAAAGCTTCATATAAACTTTAATGTTGCTTTCTATAGTTAGGCATGATATGCTCACTAACTGCTGTTGTATAGAAAATGTGTGAATAAGTGAAACTTTTCCTTTTGTGTTCCAAGATAAAAAATACAACTAAAAATAAGCTTTTATCTCTTTTATATATCTTAGTTATATGCTTATTAAACAATGAACAACTGAAAAAAAACTTTATAAATTTATTCCTGAGCCACTATGATAAACAACTAGGTCAGCTGTGACGTGGATTGCACTGCACCTCATCACAGCAAACACAACCCTACAAAGTACCGCATGCTGAGCTAACCCGACAGAGCTTAAGAGTTTTACATCAGTCAACCCTAATTAGCAGAAGCTGGGCCTTATAAATACGGTAAAAGCAAAGGAAAACCTCATTAGAAACACGCTGGGTTGCACACTGTGATGGCCACTTTTCTATTGAAAGCAACAAAAATACAAAAAAACCCATGGCTTGTTGTCCAATAATACCAGAATTACCTCACAATCTGCTCAATCCTATTGAGTTTGAATGTTAATGAGGCAAAGCAACTCTAGATATGTGAGCAACAGTCATTGATTTCTGTGCTCCTGTGGGGTGAAAGCCGTGCTGTCCGCTATCACTGCCGAACTAACCATTGATCCACCAGCAGCTCTGGATCAGAGCGAGAAGCAGGCCAGCGGAGCGACAGGTCCACGAATTTACTCAATAACAGACACAAGCAAATCAGCACAAATCAAAAGACAATGCTTTTAGAGTGTGTGTGACCTAGCTGCGCAGAAACACACATGCACTAGCTATTAATTAACTACAGCAAGGTCAGAAAGACAACGCATATATATACTATATATATATATATATATATAGTAACACTTAACAAGGTTTCATTTGTTAAAACATAGTTAAAGTATTAATTAACATGAACAAACAATGAACACCCCATTCATTACAAATTCATTCATATTTGTTAATATTAGCTAATAATACAGTTGTTCAGGATTTATTCATGTTAAGTGCATTAACTAATGTTAACAAACAACACTTGTGATTTTAATAATGCAGTAATTAATGCTGAAATTAAAAATGATTAATAAATCCTGTAGAAGTATTGTTTATTCTTAGTTTACAATGTACGTAGTTAACTAATGTTAACTAATGAACCTTACTGCAAAGTGTTACCATTTAAATTTATAAAATATATACCAGGGTTCCTCAAATCATACCCTGGAGGTCCAATGCGCTGCAGAGTTTAGTGTTTTCTAATGATCCTTAAGACACTGATTAGCATGCTCAGGTGAGCAACCCTGATATATAAAAACATAGATAAAATATACATTTAGCTAAACTTATTTGTTGTTGGAAAATAAAAGTGACATTTTTTATGAGAGCAACTTTAAATCAGACGTACTGTAAACCAGCTAACACAGTTCTAACTACTAGCAGTAATCAGTTAACCGGTTAAAAATGTAGTCTGTTTATTTATTTTACATTTGTAATGTTTAATGTAATACTACTAATAACCATAAAAGGTACAGCTGACATAAAACATATGCATTTATATATATATATATATATACACACACACACACACACATAAATAAATAAATTATATATATATATATATACACACACACACACACACACTTATATATATATATATATATATATACACACACATACACATATACATATACACATATACACATGTATGTATGTATGTATGTATGTATGTATGTATGTATGTATGTATGTATGTATGTATGTATGTATGTATGTATGTA
>JAUCMT010000154.1:7580750-7596259 GCA_032357475.1 Enteromius thamalakanensis | reverse complement strand
CATTGTGTGAAAAAATTATAAATGTTACCTAAATAGGGGTGGGCATACATAAATTGTTAAATCTAGATTTATTTTGAAATGAATCTAGATTCATCTGGATTAAAACGGCTGATCTGAATGTCTTGTGTTTTTCTCTCACAACCTCTGATAATTCTAGAGTCCGAATGCGATGTCTGTGAAATTATTTTTCACAAAAAGTTTCCTTGTGTTTTAGCCAACACGATATGCCATAGATCCTCTTACCACACGCACATTTCATATATTTCGATACATAAAATAAACAAATACAAATAAAGAGCCAGATCACGTAAACTGTTAAGACTGACTGTTGTTATATCAGTATCAGGTCATATTACTCACGTTCATTTCGGCACCCGCTTATTAAAAATTAAACATGTGTTTACTACAAATAAAAAACATATTAGTTGAGCTAAAGTAACATATTAACATGGTTTTGCTGTATTATCCATTAAGCTTCACCATGGTATTGGAGATTATATTAATTGTAATCAATCTGAATGACTATAGCAATGCACACATCTTTTTGATGCCCAGATGTACAAAACAGACCCTCTTATCTCTCTAATAAACACGGAGGTGTTAGTCCCGTCCAAAATGGTACATGAAAATCACGGACAACAGGTGATAAGAGTCAAAGCTTATACGTACAGTGCTAGTTTAGAAAACCAGTCCCGTCTGAATAGGGCTACAGTGCGATTCGGCTAGGTATACATCCATGCTAAAATATCAAGGTGAAAGTCATCATAGCTTGTGTCGTATAGACCCAGCTCCCAACCCACCTTTGTGAATAGATTAACGGCAATATTTTTTTTAAGAGTCTCATGTTAACGCAGCACATTAATGCAGATAACGGCCCACCACTATACCTAAACATTGTAAAGTAGATATAGCTTTTCATATCAACATTTTGTGCAAATAAATGCTTTCAAAACCAGCCAAATTGACTAAATCTGTATTCAAATAGGCTATTCTATATTTCATATTCTAGAGTTCATTTTCCCTATAGTCATAAATGATTAAGATTGGTTCTTCATGGTCTTCAGGATTGGGCTTCATGCTCACTGTATTCCTTATCACTAAACAATCATTAAAGAGAAAACTCTGATTGGTTCAGTGGGAATTAACTAAGATGCCAAAATAACAGCATCTTTGAGAAACCAAAGAATATCCTTCACATTCATACAACAACCACCAATTGCAAAAACATTCTGGACTTCTTGACCTTGGCAATGGAGAAGAAAGGGGAACTACACACACACACACACACAACATTTTGGATGAGCTCCAATAAGCAGTAGTCAGCACTGCTCCTCCGACTCTATTACCATGAGAGCTGAACTATCCTGAACCATAAACAATGTCCAAGGAACAAGGAATGTCCACTGCTTCCAAACTACTTTAATAAGAAAAAGTGGAGTAATAGCAATGCTCCCTCCGTCCAGTGCATCTCACAAATAATTTATCACCAAGTAACAAATTGAATCATTAAGTAAAACATCCACCAAGCTGGGCATTTTGAGGTGTCTAATTGACAGTTTAAAAGCAATAAACAGTGAAAAAAACTCAATGTTTGATGGGTGCTTCATGTGTGATCTGCCAGAACAGTGTGAGAGTACCAAATTGAGTTGTCTTTCACCTCTGACTGTGTTTGAACAGTTTATAATCTCCTAAAAGTTTAAAATGACAAGTACACTTACAGTAACAGAGATGATGAGTCTCAGAGAAAAGAGTGATAGACAAAAGAAAATGATTGTAGGGAGGAGAAAGAGAGAAAGGGACAATAAGGACAAATAGACATAAATAATACTGGCAAACATTAGAGAAAGAATTGAGAGAGAGGGTAAAACAGAACTGATAAGAGACTGTGGACAAACAGGTCAGGACATCTGGAAAATGCCCCTGAGGTATTATGGGAATAACAATGTTATCATTACTTGTCCTGTCCTATTTGACTATAGGATTTAGAGGGGTGCAAAATAACAACTCATTTTGTGGCTGCTACATGCTTTTAATTTTTCCCTCAACTGCAAGACACTATCTCTTAAAAAATAAGAGAAAAATAAGCTCTCTAATTTATTTTTTTTTACATTTACCAACCCTTAGGCCACCCATGATGAAGAAACAGCTAGGATGGCTTGATAGCGAGTACATTTTCAGCACATTTTAATTTATGGTTGAACTACTCCTTTGAGAATGAACAGACACAGCTAATTTTAGAAAAAAAGCTATTTCGTATTCATCCTCAGATGTTAGAAGTGTTTGATTTAAATCAAATGAGAGCTCAAGCAAGAAGCAAAACTAACAAGCAAGGACTAAATAGCAAATTTACTGGTCTTGCTTTAATCACTGAATAAAAAAATAAAAAATAAAAAAAATCTTCGAGCAGTTACAATGTTTTTCATCTGAAGAACCATATTTTCATCCCCTCTAAGACTTGATTTGACTGCAACGAGAAGAGTGGCAATAAAGTTGCCTCGCTAACAGGCAGTCTCCAGAGACACCTCTTACATCACAGCAGCCCCAGACAGCAGATCAACGGCTTATCCCCACTTCTGCCTCTCATTTATAATCTGTCCGACATTTAACAGACTGAGTGGTTCATCAGTTTCATGGCTTAATTGCATCAGCTGAACCATAGCTAAGGAACAGCTGGTGTCAATCCTTCGCAGGTAAACTAAATTACCACCAAGCGAGGCAGGCACAGAGTCCTCAGTGACAGTAATTTCAACAGTGACGCCTTCTTCAATCACAAACTTCCTTCCTGCCTCATTTAGCATTTATGATGATTAAAATTGACATATATGTAAATGTTTACACTTTAAACAGAGCAGAACAGAGATAGGTTTTTAAAATTATAAGTCAAATCACTGACGTCCAGGAACGGCTGTAATGCGCGTTCGCGAGAGTCGAGTTCTGGCTACTTGGCTGACTTCTGACTCCACAAATGAAACATGACGTAAACTGCATCCCAAATCTTCTCACATTTTTTTTTTTTAATTTCTTTTTTTCAACTTTTAATTCATTACCGGTGTTTAGTATTGCTCTATCCTCATTGGTCTATTCTCTTCTGTGGTTTATGTCATACGTCGAGTCAGAGGTCAGCCAGGAATCTCTAGCGAGCGCCCTGAAGGCGTATATGTTGTTCATCTGTCATCAGTGATTCAATATGAATTGAATGTTTCTTGAGCACACAAAATATTAGAATGATTTCTGATGAATAAAACTTCACAAGATTTTTTTTGTATTTTTGATCAAATAAATCCAGCCTCCGAGAGCATAGGAACCTTATTTCAAAAAAAAAAAAAAAACCTTACTAACACTGAAATGATCTAGACTGTAATGCAGCATAAATACAGAATAAATAAATGTCAATGAATAAACAAATAAAACTTACTCCTTAGTAGTTCCCTCATGCTATTCTAAATATTTTCCAGAGTTGAGTTCCAGTCAAAATCCTTGGAGATCCTCTTTTTGAAGTCACATTTCCCAAAACATCAACTCTGACAAGTTTTCCCCCACTCTCCCCTTATCTATTGCTGATATGGATGCATTAGAATGAATTGGCGCAGAAAGCGACTGTCATTCTGTAGATAGTTCAAGCCAAATGTGCTCAAGATATGGGTACAGTAATTCCTTGACGTCTCATCTGCCCGGCTATACCTCTTCTTGTCATCCACTGTTTCCACTAAGCTTTTTTCCATGCACACACATGAGTTCACACACTGAGAGCAGTGTCCTGCAGGCCTTGCTGTATAACACAAGCCTCTTTGATGGTTTCTCCATAAGGAACAGCCTGGGAAGGCGCGCAGGTGCAGACAGCATGGGTTTGGTCGAATGGAAACTTTGTGTGGTTACTTTTTCCTCTTCCTACCAGAACATGGAGTTCCCACCCCATGGCATTAAGGCACAAACAAGTGACATATGCTGCATCTCAATCGTGACCTCGAGCAAACTGGCTGAAAATCATTTATTTTCAATGTTGATTTTAAAAGAAAACTAATGGAAAACAAAACTTGCTAAAAGATCTAACAAAATCGGAGAAGAAATAAAAGATTATAGGGCCTTTCAATAAATTGCTTTTTTAAATTGTGTAAGCTTCATGATTTCAATTAATAAGACAAGTTTTTGAGTAATAAAATGTAATTGAACCATTAAAACAATTTAAAAAAATTGAAATGTAAAAAAAAAATAAAAATCAGGAAAATAAAATGGAATTTGGAGTGTGTATGTATATATATATATATATATATATATAGATACACATAGATATACACATAGATATACATACATACATATATACAAACACACACACTTTTTATTTATCACATTTAATTTGGTAAAACAAAATTATAACATGTCTTTAAATATTTTACATAATTGATTTTTTTATAATAAAATAATGTAATTTTTTAAATTATACTTATACTATAATTATGTTTACGTTTTATATAATATAGTTTTTTTTATAATTTATGATTAATACACATAAAAATGAGCTGTGACTATTAAACACATAAATCATATTCTCATACTACAGCTGTACTCGGATGTCATCACAGCTATAAGACAGATGACTGAGTGATAGACATTGAGACACGTAAACCGTCAGGAACAGATGGACAGGGCGAAATGAAGAGAGTGACAGACAGAGCAGATTGGTGAGGCAGGAAACTCTCATTCCCTTAAGACTCATGTTTTGCTGACTCAAGCCAAAAACTGTTAGAACTGGTATATGCTCAGATGAGAGACTTGGAGCTTAAACTCTTTACTTTCATGTGGCTGTTTTATTACTACGTCTAATCAAAGAGCTGTTCTTAATTTGTCACCACACTGGTCACACAAATGAGACCTGTTACTTAATGTCAGAGACAGCACTTTAGCTGTTTCTATCGTTCTAATTTGATATAGCCTAAATAAATTGCACTGTATGCTAATGAGAGGCATTTCTGCCACCTTCGTTTAACACTACAACTAATAAAGAGAAGGTGAAAATCACATGGCCATTTGTTTACAAGGCAAAATGCAAATATATCAACATATCACACATTTAGTCACTGTTCTGTTGCTCAGCCCCTATCTGAACATAAAAATCCTGCCAGTGCCTGCTGAATTGAGTGAAACTGCTTGCATATCTCTCAAGGACACCAGCTTTAGCCTTGAGCACCGGGCGGACAGCATAGACATTGACAGTGTGAGTGTGAATATGACTCCTGGATGCTGTCTGAAATCTGATTTGCATCTTTACAACCAAAGGCATCATGCAGCTTTTTTTTAAGGTGGCACTAAATGCAGTTCTGACTCAGTTTATTCAAGGCAAAATAAAGCAAACGATTAATCGCATTCAAAATAAATGTTTTTGTTTGCATAATATATATATATATGATGTAAATATAAATACAAACACATACAGTATATATTGAAAAAATATTTACATGCATATTCATACATATTTACATTTATATTTATAAACTTAATGTTATAAATAAATATTTTATATATAACATTTTTCTGAAATATATATTTGTGTGTGAATATTTATATATACGTAATAAATATACATACAATGCACGCATACATATACTATGTAAACAAAAAATTATTTTAAATGTGATTAATCACTAATAAATATTTGATAAGATTTAAATATACACATTCATATATATAATAATACTTTTTTATAAAATAAATTAAATTTGTCAAACCAGGTTACACTTCTTCTATAAATGCTGATTGTTTTAAAGCAGTGTCACATTTATAGATAACAAAAAATAACATGTAGCATTCATCAATTATGAAACAACTTAAACTTCAGCTGTAAAGCAGACAAGTGTTATTACTCAACTCAATGTAATGAATTGTTTCAATTCAGTTCAGTAACTGTGTCAGTGTTGCAAAATTAATCAATTATGAAATATGTTCACATTATTTTATGCAACAGCATTATGCAACTTTTAATTTTATTTTGTGTGTGTGTGTGTGTGTGTGTGTGCATCTCAAATGAGCAGCCCTGGTTCATCTTGTTCCTGAGATAAAACCTGACAAAAAAAGGGAAAAAACCCAACAATTTTGGAACATGATGGCTCAGTAATGTGGAAGATGTACTGGTGTTACATCTAATCCTGACTAATATTATTTTCCATGATCTCATCTGTTCTAATGCTGAATGACTTTCTATCTTCTATAGTAAAAAAAAGCATCATTTCTAAAGACTGTGGTCATTCTTACCGCGTAATTACAATGAATGGGGACTGAGGCTTTCAAGCTTCAAAAAGAAAGCTTGTTGATTTCACAAAATCACTATAAAAGTATCTAAGAGATAATCTACCTGCACTATATATAAGTGTTTTGAAGCCATACAATAGAGAAAAAAAAGACTGAAATTAAAGTCAAATCATAAAGCAAAAGTAAAAAACTGCATTTAAATTCAGCTTGAATCTAAACCAGACAAGATGTTTTGTGTTAGTCTTGCATACTGGCCCAGTGATGCTGTCTATTAAGTGAACCTATACAACTTCCTAGTCATTTACAATGGCACTGGAAAAAGAGATGACACCCATTATGAGCCATTCATCCCCTAGCGTGGCATTTGAGCAGAATCCGTCATTGTGTGTCCCAGACACACAGTAGAGAGCTCATTCTTAACTCTATGGCATGTGCCACTGAGAGCTGCTTTGTACCAGAGGCAGTGGACATGAAAGAGAATCTTCTGTGTCAAACTCTTGAGAGATAAAGAGAGACTATCATGAATGCACTGACTGTCCTCTATATTAGCTACATAATTCCAGGCATCTTTAATGTACCTCTTGCAGCAAGCTCTGAAGCAGGAGTATAATTTGCTTTCTGTCCTTAAGGGAAGATTGCCCTATTGAGGAACTCTTAATAAGATCCTTCCTCGTCCGGAGGGAGGCTTTTTAAAATTTACATCCGCATCGGGCCCGGAACCCAGCGCAATTCAGCTTCTCTACTTCTTGCCAAGAGCTTCAGGACAAAATTGCTCAATCTTTTTAACCAGCATTTTCTTTTGATGGCAAAATATGCTGGCTATAAATGGTTTTATCAAAGTAAGTTCAGAAAAGTAGGTAAAAAGGAGTTAAATATTCTTCTGTAGAAGCTCTATAAGGAGCATCTGAAGACCTGTACTATTAAGCTATATGGCAGATAAGAATTATGACTTCAATTTCAAGTGCATTTCTCGCAGAAAGCTATTGTACGACTTCAGAAGACTTGGAGTTCATATTATGAAATTACTTCTTTTAACACTTCTACTACATTTAACATTTTTTCAATAAAATGAAATCAATTAAGTTTTTCTTATATACAGAAAGGATTCTTACCTATAAATAAACCTACTATTACGGCAGCATTTTTACATTTTACCTTTCTAGTGTTTTTCATCCTTTTTGTACATATATATATACTTACAGTATGCTTTCACTATACTAACTATTAATGTAAAGGATGCCAAATTTTTCATTTTTGATTGAACTATCCCTTTAAGCACAGTGTTGTAGACAGATCCTAATCTTTTTAATTTATTCTAGGGAGTCTGACTCTCTCTCTTTTATATTCTTTCTCTCTGAGCAGCAGTTCTGGATTGCATCTGAGATCAGACAGAACAGCCGACCCAAACACAGGTCAGAACAAGCTCCGCCCCCATTCGTCTCCCAGACGTTTGAAACCTTACAGTTCCACTTCGAATGAACTGCAATGACAGAGCGTTCCTTTGTAAGTCATCTCAGTACTGTAGTCCCACCGCCATGATACAAAGAACAACAACAACAAAAACATACCAAAATCTGTTTCAAATTTGGAAAGGAACCAGATGCTAGATTGATGCTCTGACAAAAAAACACAAGCTACTGCGAAACAACCATATGCTTCCACATCACATCCACCCGCTTTTTTCCTTGATTTGGGTATCTCTCCACAGACTATTTCCCAATTCCAGTTGACAATAGCTGTGATTGACAGGTGGCTCGTGGGAACTTAACAATACATGAGGCAAAGGCCAAAGAGCTTGACCCTGCCCGCGCGAGACAGAGAAACAGCTGCTCCCTGCACTATTTACGTGACAAAGAAAACGCCATTCTTTGACACTCCAACAGCACTGCCATGGTGAGCCATCTAGGCTGCAAAAATAGATATTAAGATGCAGTATATCACATGATAATAATTACAACTCTATTTAGATGGTTGTGCTGAATGGCTGTGGGTGCGTAGGCGTACCAGATGCATCCCATTGGCATGATTATGTGATTATAATTAGACAGATTGCCTCTGAAAAATATTTAGTGTAGTTGTGTTAAATTGCTAGAGGGGTCTGGGAGTGCTTTGCTCTAGCTCACAGGGGATTGTGAAGAATTGGTTTCCAAAACAATGTAAAATGTCTCTGATGACTCTGGAAGAATGTGAAGTAGACTAGAGACTCACTGCATTCCTAATGTTTTAATAGGTTCTCAAAATCCCGTTCCAGATGGAATAATTCTTTTAATTTTTTTTTTTTACTGGCTTTTAATGATTTGTATTGTGGAGTGGATCTGGATTGTATACTTGACACTTATTGGACGGCACCTATTAAGTTTGTTTACTAACTGTTACTGTTTGGTTGATTTGCTCATTGTTTCTCTGTCTCAAACCCATACTAGAATTCACTTTAAACTAATATATCAAAGGTGGTTTATGCTCCAAGTTTCACCAACACAATTGATGGAGAAGGTGGCATGATATGACAAAATAGAGCAGAACTCAACTTTACTCGACTACCAATATGGAGCGTGCAGCATACAGCGTCTCTGCAAACTCTCAAGTGCATTTCTCGCAGAAAGCTATTGTACGACTTCAGAAGACTTGGAGTTCATATTAGGAAATTACTTCTTTTAACACTTCTACTACATTTAACATTTTTCCAATAAAATTAAATCAATTAGTTTTTCCTATATACAGAAAGGATTCTTACCTATAAATAAACCTACTATTACGGCAGCATTTTTACATTTTACCTTTCTAGTTTTTTTCATCCTTTTTGTACATATATATGGTTACTATATGCTTTCACTATACTGAAAAGCACTACTACTAAAATTAAATACTATATTTCAAGGACAAATAAAGCAACTATTAATGTAAATTATGACAAATTTTTAATTTTTGGGTGAACTATCCCTTTAAGCAGTGTTGTAGACAGATCCTAATCTTTTTAATTTATTCTAGGGAGTTTGAATCTCTCACTTTCATATTCTTTCTCTCTGAGCAACAGTCTGGATTGCATCTGAGATGAGACAGAACAGCCGACCCAAACACCATACAGGTCAGAACAAGCTCCGCCCCCATTCCTCTCCCAGACGTTTGAAACCTTACAGTTCCACTTACTAGAACAACACATCCTAGAAATCACTTTAAACTAATATATCAAAGGTGGTTTATGCTCCAAGTTTCACCAACACAAGTGATGGAGAAGGTGGCATGATATGACAAAATAGAGCAAAACTCAACTTTACTTGACTACCAATATGGAGCGTGGTGCGTGCAGCATACAGCGTCTCTGCAAACTTCAGGAATTCTATCGCTGTCACATTATACAGACACACTTTGATAACAGACTTCACTCATCTTATTAAGAATGACCAAAACAGCATTTCAGATGCTGGTTAGTCAGGTTTTTCCATCCCATCACGCAAAGTTACATGACTTTTTTGATAACCATTGAATTTATTTGGTTAATATGTTTCCAATCGTAGTTTATTTGCACTATTCTAATCGGATAAAACGTTTTTATGTACATTTTTATAATTTATGGACATTTTGGCATTTCAGTCCAGTAGTTTTTATGCACTATTCCGAAAATTAAATAAAAATAGATGCATGGAAACACAGCTACTGTGAGCAGGTGGTCATGTGAAGGCAATATGCTAGCAGTCAGGGGTGACCCACTCCATAAGGTTAAATCATTGTTCACAAGGAAAATTCTAATTCTGTGGTTAAAGTAAAAGTTAAATCTTTCTACCTAGAGCATTTAAAGCATTAGTTATAGACAGGTATCATTATTGTGCTTGTTGTTAATAGGTTTTAATATGTCCTCAATTCTTGTGAAAACAAAATCATTGTATCATATTTATGAAAGGTGCTGTTCACTTCTTTGTGTGTACAAATATGTGTACAATTCATAATTAGCAAAAAATATCAAGTGCGTCTTTAAAAGCTATGTTTAAACTATTAAGACGCCAACTAACGTTACAGTAAATAGCAATCAGTTATTCTATGGTCTGCCCACATAGGCTGGTTGTGTACTGTAACAGTACCGTTAAACGAGGGCTTTAACACAGGACAAAGACACAAAACCCTCTCAATATAAAACAGCTTGCGCAATAAACCTCTCGTATGTTTCCTATTATTTCAATCCTTTTTCTTTTTGGAGGCTTTCCAGTTAACTTCAATGACGTAACAATTAAATCCTTTCCGAATTACAAAGACACAAAATCCAAACCTGCAAAAACAAAGTAATCAGGATGAAAACATATCGGAGGATCTATCGTTCTACACAGAGGTCCTTGAAATATTTACTGCGCGAGAAAACAGCCAGACGCTTACAGTAATGAATCGGGTTGACACCAGCACCGCTGGGTCAGTTCCCTTTGTCAATGTTCTTAGGTTACTGCAAAAACTTGATTTGACGCGATTCCCAGGTTGCTTACCATAGTATGAAGGGGGGATAGCACTTTTCCTTGCCATTGCACCTCCGACGAGCGGTCCGCGTGTGTCTTTTGTTTATGTGATTGCATATGAAGCTGTGGACGTGTATAGCGTCTCTCGCGCTCGTCCACATATAAAACGCGAATCTGTGATTTGCTGGGCCACGCAACGCCGCGTCACTGTGTTTACAGCGCCATCAGCAGTGCGAGACACTGCGCACAAAGAGGCGGTCCGTTCTGTGAGTGACGTGTCAACCGTCCAATCGCAGACTGCCATCCGCTGCCAGAAGCCAATCCAAACGCTGGAGGCGGGACTTACTGTTGTACTTGTGGGAAAATAAAAGAAAGCTTGCAGCCAGGCACAGGAAAAACACTTCAGTGAACACAAGAGTTCGAAGGAAATCAGCTGAAAACAATGTTCCTGTGTTCCAAATTCCCTTGCTTACACAATAATAGTCTGAGTATTTATGTTCAGTGCCGCCTTGCGGAATGTACCACAATGATAGGCGACCATGGAACTAACGTTAAATATATATCGGGTAGGAGTAGGCTTTTTAGTAGTTCCAGTTAAATATTATTTTTGAGGAAGTTCAAATTAAAATTGTATTTCACTTTTTTTTCCCTCAGTAGGCTATATTAAGTTGTTTTCCTCATCAAGCCAACTCACCATCACGGCATGGGGAAGTTAAGAAACACAAGTAATAAAACAGTATTAGTCTATTATAAATAGTCACATGACATTTATATTACTTTCCACTAATTAAAACAAAATGCAGTGTTTTTGTACTGTCGTAGGATATGTGAAAGGTATCAAAGGAGCCTACTAAATTGACTCTACAACAATAGGTTTTGTGTCATCCTAGACTGCTACATTTATTTAAGATAAGAAATATATAGGGAGCTCACTTGATTTCACATGTTGCAACATAAAATAAATGAAACTGAAAAGGTTAATCATGTTCAATCTGTGGAAATGCTTATTAATTGACAGTGGCTACCAATGATTGTATTTCACCACCTGATGGCAGTAATGTGTTGTGATACTTTCCAGTGATTTTCAATTCTGATGATCTGACACAGGTTTTAATTATATAAGGAAGGCATATTAAATGTATGAAACGTTTTTATTTATTTTATTTTTATTTTTTTAGTGTAGTTTGAAACAAATAGTTGAAATACAACTCTTAATAAACTGTCTTCTTTGATGGACTCTAGCTCCTACATGACAGGTTTTTGTTTTCACGTTTACTTGATTAGTGGTTTGTGCACTTTTTTTTCTGTCTTGTCTAGTAATGCAAAGCTCAAAAGTAAAATAAAACACATGCAAATGCAATGTGACCACTTTAGGCCGGGCAATCAAAAACCTATTAAGACTCAAGTAACTGGTCTAATAAATAATAATGATTCATTCAATTTCTTACAAAATTTTGGGGAGGCTGCAACTTCTTGGTCCTAACATGAGTCACTAATCAGGAACTATAACGAATATTCTCTCTCTCTTAAACTAATACTGTCTCTCCGGGTATAATGTAATTAAAATCATTAGTATAAACCTGATTTTATTTCGAAAGTTTTTATGTGTCTAATGTATACATTATTGTGTATATGCAGAAAACCAAGATTTATTTTATGACTTTTAAATAAACAAGGCTATGCTTCAAAATACAAGGAATAATATAAACATCAAAAAACCAATGAGCAAACACTGCTCAGCAGCAAACTCTATGAATACTGTAGACAGGAAGGGTGGTATGTTGTGGGTCTAGAATAAATAGACTGAGTGTACTTGTGATATCAGTACCACTCGGCACAACTTGTTCAGAGCAGAGAAAAACTCAAGCAAGATACAGTACAACATATAAGATGCAGCTCTTGTGAATGACTGACCTACCAAATGAACCCAAATATGCAAAAACAACAACAACAACAACATTGTTATAAGCTTTGGTTTGGAGTGGCTTGCTGTTGCTGTTTCTCAAGCAAATGTTACCAGTATTTGTGAGCGTATTTAGTTTGCTATGACTGAATATTGTTTTATAATGCTTTTAAAGTGTAGACTAGGCTATTAAACCAGTTATTGTTGGGTCAGTAATGCCTTATTTCTAAAAGTGTCTTATTTGCTCGCCAAGGCTGAATTTACAGTAGCCTTACACTATTATAATGTAAAATAACATTCAAAATATGTATGCATGTGTATATTTATTATGTTTATATCAATACACATTTATATATAATATAAAATATAAGAAATGCATATACACGTAAATATTTTTTTAAATTATATGTATGTCATGTCGGTGCATAGGCACACAGAGAGGTTTGTTGTAGTGTGACAATGTATTTATATATACATAATAAATACACACAGTACACATACATATATTTTGTAAACCAAATCTTATTTTTAAAGATACTTTTAAAGATAATTTTAAAGACACAATTATGAACTCGACCATTTAAATGATGGTGTATATGCAAAAAAAAAAGTTGTGTATAGAACATACATTATACATTTTCAACAGTGTGCTACTAAAGACTACCTGTGGGCCAATGAGTCAGATAAAATGACTGCTCTAATTTCATAATCCGTATAAAAGTAATTTAGTAATGGGCCATCTGGAAAATTCACATATCTCTTTTATTCAGATTGATCTGAGAGCCTGATTAAAATTTGAAGTACATTTATTTCCCCATGAAGCTATTTGCTGTCCAGCAGTAATACATGGTTTGGAAACACTGAGACTAGACAGAGTTTAAGCTTGGCTTCAAGATGCTGAATCAATTCCTCAGGTAGGACAGAGACCTGCTACATATTATGTTTCTTCTGACGTGCCCTTAGATAAATAATCTTAGGATTGTTCCATGTGTGAGACACTTGGTGAGCGCCTTTCTTCGGGCACCTGCTATGAATATATTAACATTCACAATGTGTGTCCCCTGCTTCTCTGTGTGATCACCACTGTCTTGTAAAGAGACAGCTCATCTGTTCAGGGTGCCATGTAAAAGGCCAGACACTTGTTGGGTTTTGGCTGGCTCCATCTGTTTCAGGATCTTAAAATAGCTTCTGCACATATACCCATGGAAGCATTCCTGGACATTTCTGGGGTTGCTGTAGAGTAGTGCAGTAGAGTCAATGAAAGGTTGCAGAGGTGAATGCATGAAATCAAAGGCCACGAACTGTCTAAATTGTGCATTTAAATACAAGCTGTAGATATTTTATATGGAATGATTTTCAGAATATAACATGCAGTAGAAGCTTGGATTGTATTTATTATGGATCCAAGGCATTTCTGAGAAATCGATAGCATCACACTGATTTGTCTACTGCACATTCATGAAGCAAATTTTGTTTCACCACATTCCAAAAGTGCTCTATTGGATTGAGTCCTGGTAACCGTGGAGGTTATTTGAGTGAACTCGCTGTTGTGTTCAAGAAATAAGTTTGGGATGGTTTTTTCTGCATACAGTATGTCGGTTATAACAAATATTTGTTTGAATTACTGTTGCCTTTCTGTCAGCTCAAAGCAGTCTGGCTATTCTCTTCTGATTACTGGCATCATCAAGGCATTTTCACCCACAGAACTGCCACTCACTGGATATTTTCTCGTTTTTAAACCATTCTCTAAAACTTTATAGAGGTTGTGTGTGAGATTCACAGCAGATCAGCAGGGAAATACTCAGTCCAGCACTAACTACCATGCCACATTAAAAATCCCTTACATCAACTTTGTTCACCAATCTGATGCTAGGTTTGAACTTTAGCAGATCATCTTTCTTGACCATATCAACATGCCCAGACACTGCCATTAGTTTGGCTGATTAGATATTTCAGTTACACGCACAGTTTCCATGTTTCTTGGATTTCAGAAATAAACAAGATCTAGTGAGACCTAGTGCTGCATTTTAAATGTAGTGAGAAGAGAAAGATATATGAGAGAGACACAAGCAACGAGGCAGAAGATTTGATTGCTGCTTTTTCAAGGCAGTAATATACCACCACTGTGATCTTCCTGAAAATTTATCTTTCCGAAGAGCAGCGGTTTGTGACCTCATCAGAGAGGAAAGACTATTTAATTCAAATAAGCTTTCATTTCATGCCAAACACATCACCAACTATCTTCCTGTCACCACTGTCCCCCCAAGACACACAGATCAGAATAAATCTCAGCCTCAAGAAATGATTTAATCAAATATACTGATGAGGCAGACGGGAGGGCAAGCAAAATCTAATTCTCATTTGTCTCCAATGACAACAAACACTGAATCAATCCCCAGATGCCTTCGCCCTTTTCTAATTTTCACCCACGCTCAATGAAGGAAATTAGCAAATTCCATCCTGGGTGCTTCAGATCATTGGTTTCTTTTGATTAATTTGTTTTCTCAGACAAACAACCACATACAAGTCATAGTAAAATGATTCTTATCAATTAAATAATGCTTAAAAATAGATTAGATTTAAACATTTATTTCCTCATTGGTTTAAAAACAAAGATAGTAATGAGGAAGATAATTGCAAAATATAATTTTGTTACGTAAAAATAGATGAGAAATCAGTTATCTTGTGCACAGATGTGTAAATTAATATATACTGTGTGTATATATATGCAGGGGCGCCGCTAAGGGGGGAAAAGTTGGGACAATTCAAAGGGCCCACGCCCTTTAGGGGCCCCCAGAGATCTGCTTTATTATAAATCACACTTCTAGCAGTAAAGTAAAAGAAATTAAAAAATGTGTCTACAAAAGAGTTACAAATAAAATAAAATTACGGCTTATTTCTGCATCTCCAGTCAACTAACACCC
>JAUCMT010000154.1:7556418-7580650 GCA_032357475.1 Enteromius thamalakanensis | reverse complement strand
TCATGGATGTATGGCACAACAATGGGCCTCAGGATCTCATCACGGTATCTCTGTGCATTCAAAATGCCATCAATAAACTGCACCTGTGTTTTTCGTCCATAACAGATGCCTGCCAATACCATAACCCCTCCACCACCATGGGCCACTCGATCCACCACATTGACATCAGCAAAGCGCTCACCCACACGACGCCACGCACGTCGTCTGCCATCTGCCCTGAACAATGTAAACCGAGATTCATCCGTGAAGAGAACACCTCTCCATCGTGCCAGACGCCATCGAATGTGAGCACAATGACAATAAACAAACTGTATACATAAATCCCATATTCACACATACATAATTCTTATTTACACAACATACACTGCCTTTCAAAAAACTGTGCTCAGTATGATTTTTATGAAATCTTTTTTTGTTTCCAGTCAGTCAATAATATATTTGCAATCATAAACTATTTTTGTAATCATTCTTTTTCTCAAAGATTCCTGAATAATATATTACTGTTTCCACAAACAAATAAATATCAGAAAATGCAAAAAGTTTATCAAATTAAAGATAATATTAAAAACCAAATCAGCTTATTGATAAAATGTTCAGAAGGATGAAACTGAACTGAAAACTGGAGATGACAACTGAAACTTAAGCTTTGCCATTACAGAAATAAAGTACATTTTAAAATGTGTTATTATTTTTATAAATTACATTAAACTATTTTAAATGGTAAAAAATAGTACAAAATATTACTTTTGACACTGTAGTTTTTATTGAATAAATCAATGCTGCCAAATATCTCAACCTTCTGTCAAAATGCTTTTACCTTTTTGTGAGTTGCCATGATTAATATTTAAAATTCTATTTGTTGTGTGTTGCTTGTATGTTGTAGCTGCAGAAGGAAAAGAAATGCACCTGTGAATTGTGATTGCGTGTGCAAAATCTTCCAGTGCTCTGTGATCTTCTTTTGCCTATTTATAGCACCATGAGTTCAGTTGTTTGTTCGTTTTTTTCTTTTACTAATTTTACTGTCTGCTAAACAAAAATCTAATCAGAAGTTTAATCACTTAGAAAAGCAATAGCACATTGCTTCTCAATAAGCTCCCTTATTTAAAGGTATCATTCGTGTAATGGTGCGGGACGAGTTATGTTTCGAGTGGAAAAACAAGAAAAATAAGCAGGAGGAATAACAATAGCAATACTTTCCCTAGCAAACACTTCTAATTAACATATCCAAGCTAAGAACAAGCCTCAGCTGTGATAAGTAGGCTGTATCTGTTTATACCGTGTTATGCATATAAATTATTTTTTGTGTAAACTAAGATACCATTACATTTAGAACACAATCCAGCATCTGTTTCTCCAGCTTACACATTCATACATGCAGAACAAAATGCATTTATGCATACATATATTTGGTGCAGTAGTGTGTTAAAAGAATAGCTCACCCAATAGCATAATTATTGTGGTGATAATTATATGCACCCTGTCATCAGTTGTTTTAAGTGACCATATGGCTTTTTGAAGCCAATTTTTGTTGCCACTAGGTGCCCCTTATAGAGCAGTAAAAATAGTGGTCTCCCCAGTAACACTGTACACAAAGCAGCACTATGCCCACAAATCGTTTGCGAGTCATTTAACAAGAAAGGATAATAAAAAAAAAAATTAAAAAAAAATAAATGCTTATTATAAGAGATGTTTTTTGACCTTGCATGCTGGGGATACCCAAAACCAAAATGTGAAAATGTTTGCCACTAGCCAACACAAGCTCATTGGAAATATATGCAACTTTCATTAAGTTACAGATTTTTGGTGAGTAAAATTAGTTACTGTACTTGCTTCTATGAGTAAACCTTACTAAGAATATTGATTAAATCATAACTTTAAAACTGTTGCTACCTTAAATTTGTTTGACATTCTATGTGTGTGTGTTATAAAGAGCATTGTTATCATTCATTTGTAATGGATGTTTAGATCACTAAATTTACTTGAGTTACTTGCTTTTTTAAGGCAATTGGTTTGCATGTTTTAGCAAGTAAATTAGACGGTTTAAGTAAATACAACTTAGAAATCTAAGTCGCAGGTAATGATACATGAGTTGGCACGTCCTGATTTTGCAGAGTTAGGTGTGTTCCTGGGTCAACATATTTTGTTCACCCTCAAACAACATTTTATTCCAAAATTTTAGTTTTGACCAGATCTCTACACCTAAACCTAAGCCTACCCATGAGTAATGCCTAAAATCATAGGAAATGATAGATCACTGACACAGATGTACAAGCACCAAACACTGATTGTAAGCCTAAACTTGTAAAAAACTGTAAACCGGTTCTTCAAATTTGATTGGCTAATCACAATGTTGTTCCAGGGTCAACACAGATGTTGACCCAGGGACAGGCCTAACTCTGCAAAATCAGGTTCTGCCATGGGGCAGCAGAACTTGTGTGTAAGTTTATAACACTAAATAAATCTTTGTAAGTACAAATTTCTTATTTGACTTTAGTTGTTTTTTTAAAAGGCAATCGTTTTGCATGCTTTTTTGAGTAAGGTTAACTACTTAGATTTTACAGTGTAGTTTTTTTTTTGTCTCCACCATTTTTATTTTTTTTTGGAAAAGAAATGCATGAAGAGTCTCACATATCCGTTGAGCCTAGGTTGACACTAGCATAAACGCTATTTTATAGCAACTGTTTAAATTAAACGGACGATTGTTCTACTGAACACCATTAGGATTAGACATGTTTTTGAGACCTTGACCTACAATATTATTCTGGGATTTCATTTCACTTTAAGTGATGTTTTGTCAATAATTGATTCCTAGTACATCTGACGTTTCTTACAGTTTGTCACAAGCTTTCACTTCACCATATAGACAAGTATCTGCATGCCAAAATCTGTAGGTCACAGAAATCTCAGTTTATATAAGGGCACAAGAGTTTCTCAGCCACTGGCTTATTAATGAGAATACTTTCCACTCCTCCACTAGATTTAGTCTACTCTCAGAGGAAATAACTCATGTGGCTAGGGATTTTTTCAATGATTTATATACTAGGGAGAGCCAATTAGCAGAAAACAAAGCATGGCATTATGGTCTACATGACAAAAGGAGGGCAAAGGTGTTAGGCGGCCAGCTTGACTGTTAGTGCAACTGATGGTTCCATCGATCAAGAGTGGATCTTTATGTTTGACTGATTCGTACTGTCATGGTAGCTGCCACCAGCTCTGAGGCAGGAACTGGGTCATGAGAACTCTTTAATAGTCAAAGCTGTGGTGGGTCTCATTTAAATTTGCCTTGGGCAGGAACTAATTGAGCATTTTTTTTTCTTGTGCATTTCCATTTAAATCTCAACCTTAGAAAATTACAAGATTTAGATAAATGCACAAACAATGATTAACTCGCAAACATACTAATGCAACTCATACGCATGACAACCGAAACAAACCCTGGCTTTTTGTTTCTGAATTAATCAGTAAGATAGAGCGTCCACCATTATTAGAGATTGTTGCCAAGATGCTGATTATTTTGATTTAACTTTCATTACAAACATCTTGGAAGGACTGAACACCTTTGGAAGAATACAGATTTAATAATTTCAGCATGCAAATTCTGCTATAATGTATTCAACAAATATACTGAATTCTGGAACGTCACAATATGTACATATCAATATAATCAAAATGTGCCTGGGTTCACATATTGAACCTGTGTTTGAGAGCCATTCAATGGACATTTTTCTTCGGTACAGTCAGGGGCGGCGCTAAGGGGGGGAAAAGTTGGGACAATTCAAAGGGCCCACGCCCTTTAGGGGCCCCCAGAGATCTGCTTTATTAATAATCACACTTCTAGCAGTAAAGTAAAAGACATAAAAAAATGTGTCTACAAAAGAGTTACAAATAAAATAAAATTACGGGTTATTTCTGCATCTCCAGTCAACTAACACCCCTCTCTGATTCACTGCATGGTTTAGCCCATCCTACCTAGCGTAGAGTGTCGCTGCTGAGTAAGAGCAGGTGCGGGTATGTCAAGTTCAGCAAAGAAGCATAAGTCCGGTCATCATAAACGACAAGCGAGGTTACATAGAGCAGAGAGAGAGAAAACGAGCCGACAATTACTCACTAAGTTTTTCAAAAAGAAAGGTATATGTTTATTCACGAAGCTTCCTTTGATGTAATGTCGCGCTACTTGCATAGCGAACCATTAACGTTATCTGATACTGAATAGAACAGGTTACGTTTTTTCACCAATAAAAATTAAATATGTAATTTTATATAGATATAGATCTTGAATTTGTAGCAAATATGCCAGCATTATCTTATTGGCTAACTATGCTGGCGGACTTTAAATACTACCACCGTGTATGATAGCAGATAGTTCACTAATAATGAGATCTTCCTAATACTGTACAGATGCAGCCTCGATTTCAATGTCTGACATAGCCTTACTTAGTCAATATTAAAGATGAATTTTTATTTTTGTAGATTGATTTTATGCAGAAACAGTAAATTATTAATCAGGTTTATTATGTAGAATGATTGAGAATAATGCTCAATGGATATTGAATATTGCTGAAAATTATATAGTATTAAGGGGTATTCTACATACTATTATAATTTATTTTAATACTGATTATCTAGTCAAACTCATTTCATGTAAGCATAATAGTTTGGTACAGAACCTTATTCAGTGTAGACAGAGTTCTGAATGAATTATGTATACGTCTATTGTATACGCTAGGGCTAGGATGCTCCTCAAGCCAGTCTGTCAGGGAGGTCACAGAAAGAGATTTTAAAACAGTCACTGGCAGGTTAAACAAAAGACCATTTCTAATTTATTCATGTTGTGTCTCATTGATTGTTATTAGTCACTGTTACACTGTACTGCATATTGCACTCTGTTTATGTATTTTTTGTGTTTAGTATAACATGTTTCATCTTTAAGAATGTTGCATTTTCAATAAATATTTGATTAATGTATGTAATTTTTCTATTTAATTTATTTTTAAACAATAAATCATCTGCTAGCTACAGACTGTCAAAATAACAAAAGTAATAGGTCGGTACTATTATATTGCAGACAAAGATTTTGAATAGGTAGGTTGGCTTGTATGTTTTGGGCGGAATGTATATGGTAGGGGGGCCCAACCTCATATTTTGTCATAGGGCCCAAAATTGCTAGCGGCGCCCCTGTATATATGTATATATATACATTAACAAACCTGAAGCACACAGCAAGACATCCATATATCATGAATCAATGTCTTATTCTCACACAATTAAAGGGTTGAGAGCAGTTTTAAATCAAAAAAGTGAAGGTGAGATTTGAAAAATGTATGGGCAAAATATGAAATACGGTGTTGTTGAAAGGAAAAAAATATATATTTCCATTTCCTCGCAGTTCCAGATGAAATTACAGCTTCCAGCAAATCTCTGTTCCCGTGAGGAGCTCTGCCACATTGCGTGCCATTTTTAGAGGAGAAGATGGTATCTTTTACATCCAGGCCGTACGCTGCAGTTTAGGATATAGGTTGTGCTTTTTATGCTGAAGTCACTTCACATTACCAGACTTTCATTTTAAGACACCTGCTTCACCCCTCATAAACCATGAAAATAATGGTGTCAGTGACCTCTATGATGTCAAAAAGATTCATTTAGATGTATGTGGAATATTAGTGCCAATACATGTGATGGACTGAGACTTTTAGATCATCAAAATAAATTATTCTGTTTTGCCATTTGGCATGGTAGGCTTTTATAAATCATAAACATTATTTAATATGTCAGTCACTGTGCCCCATAATAATAAAAAACTGATGGATTATAATGGTTTCTTAAGTGACATCTCACTGCGGACCAAAGGGAACTAAATATGAGTTTGATATATTGCAACCCAGAATTTCCCATTAATTAATGCATTGTAATAAATTGCCCAGGCTGTGTTTAAAAGAACATGCTTCAAAAACATGCACCCTTCTGAAGACTTTCTGTCTGCAGTATCAGTAAATACAGTTTATGAAAATGTCTGCATTTTTTGAATCCTCCTATTGATCTTCATAGGGCTGAAGGTTTTAGTTTTAGGGTTTAGTTTGTGATGCCTATACTTTATTGAATTACATTCAATATCCTGTCCAAAGTTTTAAAAAAAAGTATAACATTTTATATAAGATAATTCTAATATACACACTTGAACTTAATGCTGTATGCTTTAAGTTAACAAACGTCTTTGTCAGACGTTGAAATTACGTCTCCTAACAAGCCAGAATGAAAGTTTTAATGACGTCTTTTGGACGTCCAGTAATTGATATACATATATTTCTAGATGGTTCAAATTTAGTTAAAATGTGGTCATTGTGGACTTACTTTCAACGCTGTATAACATCAACTACAGACTAATTTTAGACATTGTTTATACTGCTTCTGGGCCAAATAAACAAAAAAAAAACGTCATGAAAACTTTCATTCAGGGACGTCATTTCAACGTCTGACAAAGACGTTTGTTCAGTGGGAGGTAACAATATTTGTGAATGATTTTAATTGAACTGTAATGGATTGAGACTCGGCGTTCTTTAAGACCACGCGCGCGCAGTCTCGTGCGAACGGAGGACTGTATTTCTGTCAAAGCTCAGCTGAGCTTCAGCACGAGGATGTGTGAGATCAGAAGTGCTGCCTGGAAGATGTGAACGGTGGATTTATGAAGCTGCTGTCGGTGAGGCTGAAGAACACGCCTGGACTGAACGAACGGAGAGAATTAATCACTTCACAATATGAAGACGCGAACGGTAGACATTATACAATAACTTTGCAATTATTTAACATGGTAACGTACGTAGTTCCCGCCACGGCGTCATACAGTATTACTACTTCAGTTATTGTTGCTACAGCAAAAAAACGTAATATGAAATTTTCTCAAGACTTTCAGAATCTTTCTGCTTTTTTTTGTTTAACTTTCTAATGACAGTTTTGCCAACGGCAAGTTGTACTATTAGCCTTATACTAGTTTAGTGGTTGGCATGGTAAAACTGTAAACATGATTTCGATGAATTTACTACATGCACTGATACATTTACTGATGCCTTTATGATTAATATAGCAAATAAAGACAGGAATATGTTGCTAAATTAATGTTACTGTGTACAATGTACACAAATGAAATTTTGTAATTCAATGTATTTATTGTTTATTTATGCAATTTATTGTTTCAATATTTTGAATGATTTGCTAATTTTCATATATTTTAATATGTAAAAAAAAACACAGTGATGACTAGATGGGTAATGAAATTATGAAGCATTTTAAATGACCAAAAGCGTACAATTAAACTACACAGTAACTACACAATTTAGCTTGTAACAAACAAGCTTGTAAATGTCATGTTTTATTTATTTATTTTTTTTAAACACTTCATTTAAACACATTAGCTGCTTATTCTGTTCACTGAATATTTCATTTTAAAGCTATGTATCAAATCTTTTTCATGTATATTATGGTAAATTACCATCTCATTCATGCCTCAGAATGAGCCCTCATTTACCGCTGCATCTGTCAGCAGAAGCATTGATGGAGAATAATCTAAGCATCCTCAATAATAGTTTCTTGTTCCTTTTCTTTCAGCGTCATGGGATCATATTGATTGGTGTTGTAAGCGTGCTTACAAGCTTATTGTTCCTGTACAACAGCAGTTTTACAGACACGTCAGAAGATCAGATGCAGTCAGATGGACATCAGATGGATGTTCTACAACAGCAAACATCCCTTTTAGAAGGTTACAGCAGCATCATTGATCATAAGGTGACTTGCTTTCGTTAAGTGTGTAAAATACAATCAAGCATTAAAATGATTAATATATGGCACTTGATTTATTAACCTAAATTTAGAAACTAACTGAGATGAAAACCTTAAACAGTATATTTCTTTAAAGATTTATTCATAGTTTTTAATGTGTTAATAAACATATTTAGATTTGACGTCTGACTAAACACATCAATCTTGAGATCTTAAGTTATAATCAGTGATTTTTGATTTCATTATTTAAAAATTATTAAAATTGTGAAGGTGGAATCCTCAGTGCTTTAGTCAATTCTTTTATAAATACTCAATCCAAAATGTCTTTCTTTTTTTTGGTAAATATTTCACAGACATCTGGAGATAATAGATAATGTTTACCTAAAATACATAATCTCACCTCTCAGACTGTATCTTTCCAGACTCGAGTCTCCTGTACTTTACCTTTGCAATAAAACCTTATTTGTTTCCAGTATTAAAATTTTGCTCACTCATGCTCTGAGTCCATTAATGCCACTCAGATAAGTCGCATGGCTAATTTTCTATGTATACTTTAAATATGAAAAATCCTTAAACGTTTTTAATGCAGTTGCTTTTCTTCTTAGTCATCAAATAATCTCCTCAGACAGATAACCATTATTATATTCACACTGGCATCACATGGCATGCAGTGCACTATAAAATTCAGAAGACTTGGCCATTTTTCTTTCTTTCTGTCATCTTGTGTCTCCTGTCTCTCTGCAGTTTTTCATGATAAATCAGGTGCATGCCTTTAAAGCCTTTTAAATTACACCATCCAAGTGATGCTATAATTTCTTCCTTCCCTCCTGATCAGATAAAGCGGGAAGCTGCAAGCAGGCGTTGTCAAGCTTTGGCCTAATCTTGAGGCATTGTAATCACTAGAACTATCAAGGATGTAAATCTGTTCTCTCCCTCTCTTCTCTTTCCCTCATTCACCTGTGCTTCAGAATGTCACCAGGGATTTGGTTTAACGTAACTGTGCAGAAATACTCCCCATGGGTGTTAGAAATTCACTTATAGTTATGTGTACATTTTGCGCATAATGAGAGATTACATGGATTACTTGGATAAGTATATCAGGTAAAAATGGGTGATATATTTTGGTCATTAAATGGCTAGTTTACCTGAAAATGAAAGTTCTCCAGAAAGCCTCATTATGCACTATATTCTAGGGATTCTGAAGTCATGCAATAGCTTTGTGTCAGAAACAAAAATACATAGTGTAAAGCAAATTTACTTTCATTGTTTGGAAAAGATCAGCTTGGACATTCTGCTATACATTACCTTTTTGTTTTCTACAATATATAACAATATATAATGATAGAACTTTATTATGAGTAAGATAAAATATAAAGCATCTAAATATAAAAGATCTAAGAGAGCTGTGTTTTCGTTAGTGATCTTTGACAAGTGTGTCATCTTTAGATTTGACCCTGACAATACCTGTGCTCATCAAAGCCTGAAGTATTCTTCAAAGTTAGTCTGATTGTCATAAGGCATCTCTTTCATACTTCTCACTGACAGACACGGCTCTCAAATCTACCAGTTCTCATTAGTCAAAAGAGCACTCCTATATGAGCTAATAAGAGCTCCAGGATTCAGAGCCAGATTTTAATGGATACTCTGTTGAAGTAATTTTGTAGCAGTCAGAAGCGGAAGATTTGCTCATATTAGTGCAATTGAACAGCCAGCGTGGAAGATTGCTAAATGAACATGGCCTATAAGACTTTATCAAAAATCACTACCATCAGAGGAAGGAAATATTTTTCCAATTTCATTTCACCCTGAAGACTAGCTGGAAAACAATCATTGGATCTGTCTCATGGGAAAAGCTAATTTTCAGTGGTGTGATGCCAATGATCCTGTGTCGACCTACTTTGCAATTAAGTCACCTTAAAATACTATTTTTCTTTAATGAAATATTGGTGGATGTTGGATATTTATGAGTTTTTGGATATATTTTATTGGTGTGCTTATATTACATTTACCATCATCTAATGCTCAATTGCATCTAAAAAAACTATAATAATACAATACTGCTAAATGTAATCTTTAGCAAATCTCAAAATGAGTATGACATAATGTTTTGTTGCCAAAATTACATTTTAATTAAATTCATTATCTTTGTAACATAAAACAATTACTTTTCAGTGTTTACCTTTAATGGATATAGTATAGAATTAAATATCGACCACCACCCATATTTTTGCATTGCTATGCCCTTGCCAATGAAATAATGATGTAAAATTCTGTGAAACACAATTTAATCTCCATCAGCTTCACACACTTCAATCAAATGGTTAAAACTTTTGTACTTAGTGCATATTTTTCCATAAAGGATAATGGCCTGAATCCATTTTTTCACAAAAAGGTTCTCAGAAATAGAAAGGGAGATTGCTATTAGAGTAATTATGATCATATGTCCCACTGGAGAGAGTTTAAGAATGAGGATGTTAATGAGAGAATAATAAGTGTGGATGGTTATTTATTGGGCCTGATTTGCTTGCTCTCCACTGGGCTATTATCTCCATGGAAACAACCCTGTTTATCACTGCGGAAGAAATCTAATAGAGTCTCTATGACTAAGAGGAAGAGATACCTGCATTGGGAAAGGGCAGCTTCACTCGCATTATAAGTGAATTATCTTACACAGTGGCAGGTCTGTTGGGCCACTGTGCTATTTTGGCCCTATCTTAGCCCTTTTGTCTTGAAGTCATGTGTACATACAAGTCATTTTAGCTTGTTTGTATTGACTGATATATTGATTCTAGATGGTATGCTATAGGCCTGCTTAGTTTTTAAGACACTCTGTTGGCAAATGTTTCTCCTTAAATGAGTGTTCAGAATGCTTGCCTTTGAAGCTTTTCTTGCGGAGTGGCTCAATGCGCTAGTGTTGATTATGCTGTTGAGATTCAATAATGAAGCGAAAGGTAACAATAAAGGTAAAGGGAGT
The DNA here is from genome assembly GCA_032357475.1 of Enteromius thamalakanensis. NCBI lineage: Eukaryota > Metazoa > Chordata > Actinopteri > Cypriniformes > Cyprinidae > Enteromius > Enteromius thamalakanensis. The sequence goes on along the minus strand of JAUCMT010000154.1, from coordinate 7,569,906 downwards.
CTTTGTGGACCAGGCACTTTGATCTGTTCTGCCCTTTCAGTGTGTGTCATGCATTCATTTGGCAGTATTCTCATTCACATCGTTAGATCATGTTTCCACTCCACAAATATCAGCTCCGGATGCCAAATCATGTCAGAAAATATCTGTTTGGTCTGGTAACAGAACAACTAGATAGCAAAATTGTCAAATAGCCAAAACTCAGGAGCAAAACATTTGTGAAATTTGTAATATATATTATATAGTGATCATTTTGGCTATATTTCTGTAACGTTGAGTGCAGATGAAGGAGATCGCAGGAGTCTAAAAATAAACAAAGTCTTTTAATCACAAACCAAAACGTGGAGTAGTATCCAAATATCCTCCAAACAGAACATTCATTGAAACATGCAACGTTAATGACAGACAAACTAACAGAGGGCAACTTAAGTAGGGAAGACAATTACAGAAAACGAGCTACAGTAGACACACCTGAACAGAATACATAATTAACAGAAACTGGGTCACAACAAGCACATGGGAACACACAGAGCACATGGGGAAGGAAAGCAAAACATCACATGACATAAAATGAAGAAAACTGAAACTAACATGAAAATCAAACCCAAAAAATGCCAAAACACTAATAAACACAGAACAAAACAAACCAAGAATGTTACAATTTCCCTACAGTTTCACTCTGTAATTTAGGACAACTGGAATTTCACTGAAAGTCACATACTCTTGCACATAATATGTGTGAAAACACATTATTTGCATTTTATATTCATATTGTCTGGTCTTTTGCATGTTTTCTTCCTTTCATGGTTTCTCAACACTTTTTATCATTTGTTTTCCTTAGCATAGCATCTCTTCTCCATCCCAAGATTAGGATTTCTGTAGCCTAGTGTTTATTCACGTTGTCTGGCAGGTTTATCAAATTGAAACAAGCAATGTAAATGCGTGCAGCATTTAGATTGTTGAGTGGATGTCAATTGGTACCCTGCCAAGTCTACCCATGTTACTTTAAATGAAACCAGATAGTGGTAAATGTGCATACAAATCCATTATGTGGAGAACTAAGGAAACATTGTAAGGTTTGATCGAAATTACATCATGACCTTCTAGTCATGCATAAGTCATTAAATCCATATAATAATTGATGATAATCCAGACAAGATTTCTAGTATCTCTTTTATATGTCAGAACCATCTTGAGGTTGAGGTTTCATCTCTCTCAAGTTCCCGTTATTCTGTGTCAATTCACAAAAACTATCCTCTGTATAACAAGGCTAGAATCTCTTAGCAATTTTCCTGAAGGATACAGACACTGATATACGAAAACACAATAACAAATGGAGAAAAGAGTTCGCCCTTTTTACAAAAGCAAAATTGTTTTTGTCAATTGTTCTTGAAATTATCTTGAATCCGTTGCAACGTCCAAAGATAAACAAAGACTATAGAAAAACTATTTACTGTAGCTGGTGACTAAACTGTAGCCTGCTGTAAGCAAATCATTTTAGCCCCCCGTCCCATCTCTTTATCACAAGGTTGGCCCCCGAGGTACTTCCATTATGACTTCTTCATCCAGCATATCTTCCAGGATTATTCAAGATGAATGAGCCAATTCACAATGCATCTATCCATTTTCCCATAATAGTTCCTTCATCTGAAGGAGTAGCTAATGAAACTGGAGGTGGGTTTCTTGAATCTATTTAAAATATTTTGTACTACTTCAGTTAAAACCATTATATATCAATATTTTACTATTGATAGTAAAATTCTGTCAACTATAACCAAATCATCCAAATAACCCTTGCATTTCACAAGTTTTAATTTCAAATGAAAATTCACAAAACAGCCCTGAGGCTGCAGGGTTTTTCAAACTAATAGGAAAAGAGTTGCCAAATTGTGTTTTTGACATCACGCGTTCGTTAAATCTTCTACATTTCATAAACTCTCTCTTCACCGCCTTGACCATCTGGAATTAGTTCAGATTAGTAAACTAGATTTGATAACTTTCTCAAAAAATTATGTTTGGCACTTTTATTATTGTAGACCAGGATCGTCCAGCATGAGGTAGAATTAGCATTGACCAAAGCCCATTAGCAGTGTCACTAAAAATCATTGTTGTTCTAGAAAGCTCTCAAATGGCCAATTTCTCATATCATTAAACTTTGAGAGACTGATAAAGTGACTCACTCTCAGTTTGAGTTTGAGACAAGATGATAAGTTGACAGTGTGCTGTTTTTTTAATCTGATAAATTTAGCTTCCTCACTTAGCCTTGTGTTTAACAAATATCTTCTAGGCCATCTTTTACCTAAGAATACCTTTCTGTACTGTGATTGTATAATTAGCAGTTATTAATCAAGAATTACTACTTCTGCGTATTGATCCTAGAATGTTCTTTCAATTGTTCTATCAAATTATGCTACCCAAATATCCATGAAATGTCAAACAGAATACACACACACGCTCAGTTGTTGGTCAGTAGTCATTCTACCTTTTGGTCGAGAGAGAAACAATCACAATAAAAACTTTTATTCCATTTTTCCTACTACTACACCAAAATGTTACATACCAGAAATGTCAGATCCAGCCCCGGAGGCCAGGTCGTGTCACAATATATCCGTTTTGTATTGACAGTCTTCTATCAGCCAAGAAGTTGACTGAGCAAAGCCAGAGAAGATGATTATAAAAAGGAACAGAGTTTACTGAATTATCTTATTGTGTGTGTTTCAGTGCTCAGACTTCACCTGACCAGCACAATACAACAAGTGCTGCATTTTACACAAGCAATAGCTATGGAAAACTACAATACTGCTTCACAATCACGTCCTGTGTTGTTAAAAACCTTAAACTGGAGACATTTTCTTCTCTCTTACTCTTGAAGACCACATAACAATTCAAAATAATAGGAAACAATACTATAATCGGACTAATCAATGGATTAATCAATGAAAATAAATATGTACAAACATATAATGATGAAATAATTAAAGGGAATAATAAAATGACTAAATGAAGTTATTGAATGAATGAATGAATTAATAAAAATGTATGAATATGAAAATACAACACAAATGGTTGCTCTCTTGAATAAACACAAACTGTTTGCGTGTGAGGATCCTAATCCTAATACAATAATGAATATATATTATTACGAATATACAAATAGACACCGTATATATTTTGAAATGAAGAATTTACATTTATATCCATATAATAATATTGCATATTAAGAATACAGTATAACGCAGTACACAAAAACTTTTATTTTAGATGCAAATTTAATTAATAATAATTTTAATTGTGTATTCACTCGTGTATGCAAGGTGAAGTATTGTAGTAAGTCACCAGTTTTTGGGAGTTGTTATATTAATATATTATTAGAAGTTGGATAAATGATATGATGAACATGAAATGTCATTGTCTCCATCCTCAGCCTCTTAGGATGCATTGCAAAAGCTGTGCCTTAGTGACCAGCTCTGGTCACATGACCGGAAGTGGCCGAGGTGTGGAGATTGACCACAAGCAGTGCATCATCCGTATGAATGATGCCCCAACACAAGGCTACCAGAGAGACGTGGGTCAGCGAACGAGTCTGCGTGTGGTCGCACACTCCAGCATGCAGCGTGTGTTACGAAACCGCCTTGAGCTGCTCAATTCCAGCCAGAACACTGTCTTTATCTTCTGGGGGCCTGGAAACTACATGCGCCAGGATGGGCAAGGCCTTGTCTATAACAACCTGCGTCTGCTGAAGCAGATGATGCCTAAACTACAGGTGTACATCATCTCCAGGTTAAAGATGCTGCATTTTGACGAGCTCTTTAAGAAGGAAACAGGGAAAGATAGGTGAGCATGTTGTTTGTGTTAGTCTGCCCAATCGCATTCTCTCTCTTTATTTGCACTACTTGCTGCAAGACAATGTAGAAAATATTTAGAGTGCTTTGTTTTGCATAAGATCCTGAAGATTCTTATTTTATTGAGGTCATACAATAATTACAAAATACAAAAATAGTTTGACTAAAGGCAAATTTAATACAAAAAAGGACTTGACCCAGAAAGTCTTTATGATTTTAAAACAATTTTTATTAAAATTAGGAATTGTAAAAAAGTTGTAAAAAAATACATTAAATACCAGCATAAAACGTATCACTTGTGTACACTCAGGTCAGGTGTATTCAATATGTATCAATATGTAACTTTTAGTTAACTTTTAATTAATTAAAAACTAATTAGTTGTTAATCAAATCATATTATTAGATTTTGTATTACTTGCTACAAGACACTGTAAAAAACATTTAATTTTACTGTTGTACTGTATAATATTGTATCAACTACAGTATATTTATTTGTGAGACCAAATCAGTCAATTATTTGTAATTGACTAGTTTAGTTAACAGATCAACCAATAAATAAACTATATAGAATATAGAAGTTATTTAAATCCTTAATTTAATAAGACCTTATCATTGCATTTGTAAAACCAAATCAGCAAATTTTAAATGTATTTGAATGAATGAATGGTAATCAAATGAATAAAAAAAGGAAATGTGATAATTTGTCTACCATTTGCTGCATTGTAGAAACAGTATAGTTTATTGAAATATAAATAAAAAAATTCAAAAATGCATATAAAATTATCTATTTGTCTATATATGACTAAGTACATTATTTTTTTTATTATTTAAATTAATAATTTAATATTTTTATATTATATAATATCATTTAGCTAATGACTGAATTATTAAAAACTGTAAAACCAAATTGCTTTTAAAGCTGAAGTGTGCAGTTTAATTAACTGTAACAGCCATTGGCCAGACAAACAGGTTTTTGATCCACAATGTTGAGTTACTAGGAGGATAAACCTTCATAAACCTTCATAAACCTTCTGGTAAATGCATGTAGTTAACTCTAGAAACGTAAAATATTTATTTCCAGGTGTTCTCAAACAACAACAGCAAACAGCATGATTTAAATAGAGGTGGAAGTACTAACTTTAAAAGCAGCACGGAGGGGGGTTGTTAACTAATGTGCAGACCACCAGAGCCTGCTGGAGGATTGGTATCACTGGCCCACAGGGCACATGCCTTGGCATCAGTGCAGATTAAGGGTTTGTGGAGGATCAGTGCCAGATGGAGACAGCTGCCAGCTGGGATGTACCCAACCAGTAGCAAACTGCTCAGGGCAAAATGCTCACATATTCCTAAACTCTTGAGTTTTTGTGGATCTTTTATCTTCTTATCTCGTTCTTAATCCATCTCCCATTGTGAGTCCTCTAAGCCCTCCATTCAAACTAAAACATTGTAAACGCCAAATCTAGATCATGTGACCCTGAAGTACTGGCTGCAGGGGACAGTGTTGTTTGATCAACACAGCTACATAAAAGTTTTCTCTCTTGTTTTTTAGAAAAATGTCCAATTCATGGCTCAGCACGGGTTGGTTCACTATGGCGATCGCTGTGGAGCTTTGTGACAGAATCAACGTCTATGGCATGATTCCTCCCGATTTCTGCAAGTAAGACTATCTTTTCCATATTCACTGGATCACTGCTGCATATACTGTATACTGTGCTTCCATTCAAATCTCATTGTGTTGTGGTGGTTTAGGACTATTTCAGTTACACATGTGACTGTTCTTTTCAGGTCGCGCAACCTCAAGCCGTCGGTGCCGTATCACTACTACGAGCCTGCGGGGCCAGATGAATGTAAAATGTATCTCTCCCACGAGCAAGGCCGGCACGGCAGCCATCATCGCTTCATCACAGAGAAACGTGTCTTTGCCAACTGGGCACGTGTGTTCAACATACACTTCTATCAACCAGACTGGAGACCGGCACCTGTCACACAAAATAGCACAGACTCCTGAGGTTCAAGCACTGACTCTGAACCTCTGTGTCCTTTTGAGGACAAACCCTGAACATTTGAACTGGAACACACTATGAGTAAAAAGTCTAACTTTGCTGCGCTGAAGAATCTTATGTTCAAAGATTATGTATAATGTGATAAGAACAAACAGTTTTTATTCACATTACTTATTAATTGCACAGTATGATTCACAGAAAACTGGGTTACTGTATGATTATATCACATGTTCTGATTCCGGGAATGACTAGTATATCTAGGCCATATTGTTCTCTGTGTGTAATTTCATTTAAATTATACATAGAGCCACAATAATTTGTGCCGCGTGGAGAGTATCAAGCACATAATGTTAAAAATGTCTTCTCTCAGTGGCATCCAAAGAGAACCATTGCAAATTGGGCTTTTTCCAAATGACAGATTTAGTTTTTGTATTTTTATTTCTTAATACAAAGCTGTAAATATACAGTAGCTTTATGTTTGTACTGTAATGTTCTCAGTAGTTCTTTACTCTAAATCAGAGATTCCTAAAATGTTATTCATTTTTTGTTTTTTAACCAACTTTTAAAAAAATGCTTCCTTGTCATATTTCTACATATATTTAATATTTCCTGACACATTGACAATAACTAGCCTAATCAAGCCATATGCTGTCACAAGCTGCTCTGATTAAAAACATCAATTAAAAATTACCTGGGTTTGTGAGTGTTTTGAATTATTGTATTAATTTAAAGAACAGGTCAGATTAATTTGTTCACTAAGCAGACTAAACTGGTGGTGATGCATGTTTGTGACCACTGCAATGGTCTGTGACTCACTTGCAGTGCGCTATGTAAGAAACATATAAATACACGTTATGCACCAACAATATTTGAACTAAATTAGAGAATTAACAAATTAGACAAATAATAGTTTGCTTATCAAGCAACATAAACTGTAGGCTATATAGCACAGATAACAGAACTAAAACATAATAAATAAGTTTAACAGTCTCTCCATAGAAAGTGTCGTTCCTCATAAGATATAAAGCTTTTATGTAGACGGTTCCCAATACAGACAGTGCATAACTTTTTGAACATTAACGCACCCTGGCACAAATGCTGAAACATATTACCATAACCGCCAACTCTGACCATGGCAGCATGACCTTTATAGTGAGGGAGAGCTCTCTGTTTTTTTTTTTTTTGCAATTCCATGCTGCTCTTCCTTCAATTCCTATTACAAAGGTTGTGTGAGAGCATATCGACTTGCTGCCTGCAACGCTGTTCATTTTACCTTTACAGCTGGAGGTTGGGGCCAATGTGGAATGCTAATCGTGTGACATTCTGTGTTCTTGCTCAGACTTATGGGAGCTGCTCTTGTCTAATGGGATATCACGCTATGAGTTCTGCTTGTTCGCAGTGGCCGGCGAATGTGCCTAGCACAACAACGACTGTCCCTCAGGAAGTCTAGGGAAATTGGAGGGGTTTAAAGGACGCGAGAGTCTGTAAATGAGGCTGGCCTTTGATTCAGCTCTGCTGGCTGCTACTGTAATCAGTCACCCGAGGCAACACCGTGATTACGGATGACCTTGGATCAGACAGGAGGCCTAAAAAAAATATTCTCAGAGTTTACAAATGTTCTCTGCTTCACACAGTATTTCAATGTATAAAATACGCCGTAGAATGCTTTAACACAGCATTACCATGCATAATATCAATATGTATTAGATATTTTACCTTATTTTCTAAACATATACAAGCACAGATTAATAAATTGTTGTTGACTAAAGGTCAGTACTGCCATCTAGTGGCACTTTTCTAGTTGTAACCTTGTAAAAGTGATAGTTTATTCAGGGCTGCAGTGTAACTCACATTAGTAAAATTGCTGGTGTCCATCTAATAGCAATTATATATCAATAATTAAGTCACGTCATTCATTTATTTAAATGTAACATATTTTGCTACACCATCAGTAATTCTTTTTGCACATAGAAACTTTGTTCTTTCAATCTAATAAACAAATAAGGAAAAGCAAACTTTTTAGGCAGAAAATGAAAAATCAAAAGCGTAATCCTGAGCAGTTTTTTTTATGAACTTCATTTTATTTTAGTGGAATGTATAGAAATTAAAAATCGTAATGCATTATTAAGTAATTAATTATTAATATAAATTTAATATCAAGTTCCGTGAAGATATTTTGTAAATTTACTTCCTTCAAATATATTTTAAAACGTATTTTTTGCAAAATGTTTTTATATTTTTACAAATTATTGAACAAAATAAAAAAAATACATTTCAATATAAATAAATGAATAAATACGTATTTCTTTAAAATCACAAATTGTATTTGTTTGTTTTCATCACAAATAAAGACACACATTCATGACGTCACCGAATTGGTTGCGTTGCGGAAGTGCGTCACATTGTTTACAACTCCATACGGGATATTTGTATTCGTCAGCGTAACCACGAACATATGGCTGCGAATTCCTCAGCCTAGCTTAACATCAACAGCGATGTCTGTTTTATCTGCTCATGTGTTATATTAACGTGTCACATATTTAATATACGCGTTGCGAACGAGGTTAGTGTGCTATTCACAGCTGCATATTTACGTCACTGTACAGGAATGAAATCACGACTAAACCGAATGCATCTATATTTTAGGAGATACTATATTTGGAATACGACGTTCAGTACAAAAAAGTTTCTGTTTTTTTATATATGATTTAAAATAACATTGAATTGATTCGTTTAGGAAAGTCTTTTGTCACCGTTTAATTACTAAATACGTTAACGTTACCACAGACCTGAAGTATTTGCAGTACAACAGGTGTTATGGCTAATTCTGAGGAAATTAAATGCTTTATATTTCATTTTCGGTTTCACAGAAATATAAATATTTTATACGGAAAACCAGAAGCTGTCGTTCAGTGTAAATTATGGCAATGTTGAGCAGTAAATCCGACGAAGAGATCAGATATATGCTGGATGATTATGGAATAAAACATGGTCCTGTGGTCGGTAAGTTAATAGTCATTGTAATCAGAATGGGGTGGTTGCATACTATTTATACTATTACTATTTTTACGTTTTTAATTAATTTGTGTTTTATTGTTTCTTTAAAATTTTAATGTTTCAATAATCCTGCGTTTCGTAATTGTTTTGTCTGCATAATGGTCCTCATAGTTTTTGTTCATTTTAATTTCACTTTTATTATAGCTATCTTAGTACATCAACTTTAAAATAAATGTCAATAAAAATAAAAATGTTGAAGCATGAAGTTAAGTGTTATTTTAACTAGCCTAATTCTTAAAAAAAAAATATATATATAATATATATATATAGTGTTTATTTTACTTAAAGTAACCTTAGTATTAGTTCACTATAATAATCCTAAAATGTTTTTTCTTCTTTTTATTGTCTTGCATATGATTTGTGTATATTAATTTAAACAGGTTCCACCAGAGCCCTTTACGAGAAGAAACTAAGAGAAGCCATGGCTAAACACAAAAGAACCAAAGCTCAGTCCGACAGGACATTTTACAGAGAGGAGGGTAATTCAACACAAAACGCTTTAATCTAGATGTAACGTCAATGATTTGAACTGATCACATTATTCCCTTTCAGAGGAAGTCACCTATATTCAGCATCACAGACCTGTGAGTACTAACACCTGTTATAACTAGTTTCAGACTTTTTTGAATTAATATATTACTAATGTTGTTGTTGTTTTTTTGTTCGTTTAGCAACAATACGATGATGTGACTGACAGGTAAGTCAATATGTCTATTATAAGTCTATTATAGCAGTTTAAATCATGTTATAGTTAGCTGCAAATATGGCTTGAACCCAAAAAATTCTAACAAAAGGTTTCTCAGTGAATTACAGTAGTATCAGATGTACTTAAAAACATACTAATAGTTTACCACCAAGTTTTAAGTTTGACACCAAGAAAAGCCCAATTTCCTGTTGTTTTATATTTCATTTGTTTCCTCTTATTCCAGTTTATTTTTTGTACTTTTGCCCTTCACTAGATTTCCAATTAGTCGTCACACTCTTCCTCCCATAGAGGTTGATTATGGGTCATTCTTGCTATACAGTGACTTTTCCGTCTCTATGATTTATGTACTAATATTTTCTGTAAAATAGTCACGTTTATGAATGATTGCTGAAATTATATAGGCTATAGTAGACCTAATTTATCACTTAAACATATATATTAGATTACAAATATTTTTATTTATTAATTAAATATATTTTATAAACCTTTTAATTGATGTACGTGTTGAATTTTATCATGTCCTCCTCAATTTTGTTGATCACTGAAAAAACTACAGCTAATTTAGCTTAAAATGTGCCAGTATGTGTTCAGTATGGCTTCAAAATATTCAAGCCATAATGTTCCCGGACACCAGGAGTGAACCTTCAGTGATTCTCACAAGCTGTATTCTGTTGTTGGATTTAAATTTTTATTTCTATACTTCTGTCGACATTTTGAGTGTACTATTTTACCAGCGAAATGTGTATGTCGTCGCCTCTTTGCGTTCTGAATTGCGGAAAATTGTGAATTTAGTTTTATTGAGTTTAGTATAATGCCACCTTTATACTCAAAAACTTCTACAGAGGATGCATTCAATTTAAATGAGTGACCATTTTAGAGGGTTCACACACAGGCCTCTGTTCGGATTCAGAGTGGTTTAGGATCAAAGTTATACAACTACGATTTAAGTTATTCTTGGGTGCAATAACTTTTGCACTGAATCTCAAGTCAGTGTTTTGGCAAAAAGAAAGGGTATGTGTCCAAAAACATATACTGAATAGAAGTTATGACTTAGGATAAATCGTTTACATCTCTGGTTCACCCCAAACAAAGATTAAACCTCACAGTAATCTCACTAAATCATGTATTCCATAAGTGTGTAATCATTTCAGTGAAGTCCAATGGATTCATAGACCCAGAAAACATGGGGTTAGACATCAAGATTACTCAGCTAGGTCAAATAATGAAAAAGTTAGGATATTTTAAGGGCTTCCTGCCCATCTCGGACACCATCTTGAAAATGACACCTTTCTAGTCGTCAAACTTTGGTAAACTTTTAGTATTTTATTAAAAACAACTGAGAAACTTATTGCGTTTTTTTTATGTTTAGGTATTATTTTTCATATATGCAGCCGCCATTATGTTAATATACTGAAACTTACAAGCTCCTTTTGTTTTATTAGACCGAGGTCAGATTATAGAGGGATGTACTACACCGATGAGTAAGATATTTATTTATTTAATTATTTTTTGCAAAGAATTATACTAAAAGATTGTCACTATCAGAGGAATTACTATTATTAAATAAATTGAATGCATTTCTTATTTTCTTTTTGGAGGCCAGCCATATATAGGACTCAAGCTACTTACCGTAATACATCCCAAACAAGAAACCTGCCACCAGAATCTCAAATCCAGAAAACACCAGAGAAAAGTTCAACACGCTTAGTCCCAGTCTGGCTACAGTTTTTAGTATTTCTGATCATATCTGGTCTTCTGTACTTGGTTTTTACAAATATGGAACCAGCAGAGCCTGTCAAAAGACTCATGTAGCCTTTCATTTAGTGCTTTAACTGAATGTCTATTTCTAAAACAAGCAAATATCCAGCATAACAGATGTGATTTTTGACATATTGCAGTGTTTTAACTTCCTAAATGTTGGTAACGGAGTTGTTTTATAAAAGCAATAGCCTGACATGCTACTGTTTTGTGAAAGTAAAGGAAGTGGGTGCTTCAGGATGCACCTGTTAAAAAGATTATTTTTGTCTTTGTAATGCTGCGACTAGTTTTTTTTGTTGTTGCTCATAACAGTTTGATATCACAACTCGACTACTACTAAAAAAACAAAGTTATTTTGTGCACATTTTAAAGGATAAAGTTACTGAATTTAGTGTTTATTATTTTACAGTAGCCATAAGCTATATCTGCTAGTATCATTTTTGGGGGTCATACTCTGAATGATATGTTTTTGAATATGCTGGAGCCAAACGAAATGAATGCACAGAACTGATTTTTGTTTTCTGGTGTTTTGTGATGTAAAAACTACAGGTTTTATTACGCAGTATTTTTTAAGATACACCTGATGATATTTTAACAGTAAAACAATATGCATGTCAAAATTGTGATTTTAGTTTTTAATGGCAAAATAAAAGGCTACAAATTGTATTACATGTACCAAAAACTGCAACAAAACAACAACCATTAACTTTCCACATTACAAGACATGGATGTAACAGGAAGTGACAGCTGTGTTTTTGCACAACTTTTTATATTATTTGAGCATTTTGCTCATTTACTATCATTTTTATGGGTACCAAACAAGTATAAATGTGAACTGAACAAGCCTATCTGGGTTTCAAATCTTTCAGTCTACACATGACTCTGACATCTAGCAATATTAAGCGTTTCCTTTTTTAAATATGGAGTGTATATACTGTACTGTAGTGTCCGTAACTGGTTTCTTGTCTTCACTAAACAATAGTAGTGTTGCTTAAAATAGTTAGTGTATGCCTATAATTCACACTACAACTTTACCGTTATTAATTATTGTTTATATTTGTAAATACAGGGACTCTTTCGTGTGCTGGTTTTTTTTGTCTGTGTAAGCATCTAGCATCTCACCAGATCTAGTGTATAATGCGTTCAGAGAGCCCGATTTCATTTTTTAAAAAGAACAAGTGCACATTCCAGGTAAAAACACAATAATACTTTCATATCCCTGTAGTGACCTAATGCGATAGAGGTTGTTCTTAGGCTGTCTGTCCCACCTTTGATTAACCAAACATAAGAACTGTAGTAGAAAAAAAAACAATAAATATACCACTTTAAATTATAAAGCCCCTTGAATACAAAGAAACAAAACAAAACATTTCACAGTTATACAGTCTTTACCTGCAATGGTATGGGAAGAACTTGGGATGGGTCAGACATGGTACCTCTAAAAATGAAAAAGCCCTTTTTAACCTTGTTAGTGCAACAGCTTGTGTTGTAATGTCACCCCTCTTCAAGTCTAATGATATCAGCATTTAATTTCAATAAAAAAAAAACATCTCCAGTAACATTGAAAGAAAATCTTCCAACCAGCGACAATCGAAATGTTTCTCTGTGACTGACAGAGAATGGCAGACATTACGGTGGTTTCTGTGGTTCCTCAAACTTAGATCTCCCTTTGGTTCGGACAGTCCGCTGAAACACCAGCTAGTGACCAGTTTCTAGTTGCTGAAGCAAAAAACAACAACAACAAAAAACATGCAAAAATCAGAACACAGATGTTAGTTTCTTACATTATGCCTTCATTACTTTCTCAGTCATCATTATCCAGAGCCTGTGCTTTTTTCTTTTCTAAAGTCATACTGAGCAATAAGAATTAGTGCTGTCAAATAGGGCTGGGCGATATATGTCGTACGATATATTATGCGCGTCTCATCAGTAAAGCCGGTTCTTTGATTAGCGCTAAATCTCCGTCAGCTGTATTTAAATGCAGCGCCAGCAAAGAGTATAGGGGCGTTTCTCAATGTCAAGGAAGGATCCTCGGAAGCCAGAATTTTGAGGATGCTACGTCATCGACATCCGTCGAAGGACTGTTCCAATGTCGAGGATCCTCGGAATTTCAACCAAGGACTGA
>JAUCMT010000154.1:7519848-7537154 GCA_032357475.1 Enteromius thamalakanensis | reverse complement strand
GCTCTTCCGATCTGTTATAAAAAAATAGACATGTAAATGTAAAAATTGCTAAATATATATTTTTTGCCCTCTTTCAAAAACGGACAATATAAAAAGTGCAGTATAAAGTGAAATATAAACATGAACATTCTTCAAATGAATATTGACAGCAACAAGAAAGGCTAGTCTATTTCAGCTTCACTCTTACTTGCATCGTAAAGTGCTGGAATAATTTTGCTGCTGAAATGTTAACCTATGCAGCTTGAGCCAGAAACAGAATTGATTCGTTCGTCTCTCGAGTCTTCGGGTTTTTGGGAGTCGTTCGTTCATCACATGACAGCCCCATAAGCTTAGCCTATGCAGCCTGAGCCATGCGCGACTGAACGAATCACTCCCACGAGACGACTCTTTCTTCCCGAGTCACATTAAAGTTCAAAATGAATCGTTGAAGAACGACCCATCACTAGTCTTGAGAAGTTCTGACCATCGCCTGATTGTCTATGCACTTAATACCAAGAAAATGCAATATCAATTCAAATATATATATATATACATGTAAATACACGTCACAATGTACACAAATTGCAAAATATACGAGTGTATATTTATGTACATAATAAATATACACAGAAAAGTTTTATTTTGAATGTGATTATCCAGTGCATTTGGACAGTTCGGTAATGATAAGAAGCAAAGTGGGAGAGAGAAAGGGGGGGCGAGATTGGGGAAAAGTCCACAAACAAGGACTTGAACTTGGGACGCCAGTAGCCCAGCGTTATGTCAGCACACTGCCCACAAGGCTATTGGTGCCGACATTTAATTTTTAAATGAATATATAATTTGCCATTTTCTGAAGAAAGCGTTTGTTTGTGAAGTGGTTGCTTACCAACCCAAATGAACAGACCCCACTTCCAAGCCTTTAAGATGTGGTCACTCAGATCCTTTATTACTTTAAATTCTGTTCGCCTAGTATTTTCTCTTATTTTATCATCCACCATGCAACTGAGATATCATTCATATCCGTGCGCAGTAAAAAGCAGAATGTAATACTTTGAGTTAGGGTTTGTTCAAATTACTACTAATTAGCAAACAGTCCCTGCCATTATCAGACACTTCATCCCCCGTCCTCCTCTTCCCCTCCTCCTCCTCATTCACCACACACTAAGCTCTTTCACCATCCACACCGACGCTCCGTTCCAGGCACCCTCCTGCTCCACGCCGTGTTTTCCACTAAGCCCCTCAGCTGTTTGCCACCGGCTCTCTGGGGACCCAGCTACACCCTGACGAAAGGATGAGAGAGTGCGAGCGAGAGAACAGGGCGAGAGAGTGAAATAATAGAGAGGAGAGGCGAAGAGTGCAGAGCAGAGCCAGGCACCGTAGCAAAACATCCGTCTGTGTTGCAGGAACTCCCTCCTTTTGTCTGTGCCGCCCATCTCAATTAAGGCTTCCAGCAGAGTCGTAGAAACATCCCTCCATCCATCCATCCATCGAAGGCACAGCCTATACAAGGACAGCCAGCTGTAACGACTGCACGCAGGGAGCGACAGAACGGCAGGGAGGGGGAGAAATAATTAAATAAGTCACAAGGAAGAGGAGAGATTGAGCGAGCAGAGGAGACCGCGAGGGAGGAGGGGATGTAGCCGGTGCGTCGTTGGAGGCTGCCAGGGGAAATGTGCTGAAACGAGCAGAAAACAGGAAGATACCGGTGAGCACCACACCATCGAGATCTCTTCCATTTATCTCGCCGCCCCTCATCTTTGTGTGCGGATGTGATTGACATTGAGCTAGCCTGATCGAGTGTGTCCAGCCCTTGTGCATGCATGCGTGTTTGATGCGTTCTGTTTATTTTCATGATCACGTCTGCAGTGATTTGATGGCCCGTCTTCCATGCCAGGCTTGAACCCGTTTGGCAAGTGCGGCAGCGTTGTGTGTGTGTGTCCGATTTGCCTACCTGGCATGTTTTAGTCAGAGTTCCAGAGGGCAGCTAGCATCCTTTCATTTAGCTTTCACACACAAAGGAAGACACACACTCCCTGCCTCTTGGACCCGATGCATCCTAAGAAGGCTGACGGTATGTGAGCGGTATCGTATCATCTCAAGGTCTCGGGTGATTGTGTGCATATTTGCGCTGATGTGTTTGTGGCCACTAATGAAAGGAAATGTGCAGTTTTGACTGTCGACTCTGAACGGGTGGTAGTTATGTCATTATGAGCGCTTTCAGCTTGGTTTTCCGAAGAGGGTGGTTAAAATAGATGCTCATGCATTATTTAAGTCTGACTGACATAATTAGCGAGATGTCAGTTATCCACCACCTCTTGGCCGCGATGCACCCAAACACGAGGCTCTGCATCTTTCCCACAAGGAGTCACATTCAAGACTCTCGCATTAGTTTGTTTCTGGGGAAATGACAAAGGGGAATTGTGCTCTGCTGGACTGCCAAGACCCTGATACTGTTGTTATGTGACGTTAGAGTTTATCTTTTCCCAGAAGTATAGCAGCAGACGCACCAAGAATGCATGGTGAATCATTTTGGTCTCTGTTTGGTTTGTCTGTCCTTGGTGTTTCAGACCAATAAAGTAGCCGGAAGCAGTAGTTTTAGAGTCATTTATGTGTTGGATGCTGCTCGATGTTGCTGTTTTTAGCTGCAGTGACTCTGTTGGGATGTCATATGATCCACCTGTTCCAGTATTGATTGGCAATAAATCTAAATATGGCCACTGCAGCACACCAGCACCTGCTCGGGAGAACCCTGAGGATGTGATGCAAATACCTTCTTGCAAATCTATGAAGGGTTATTGATAAGTTTGGAGATATTTGATGATGGTGGTTTGGAGATATTTGATGATGGTGGTTCAGTTGCGAGAAGGGATATGGGGCAATACAGATTGTAGTAGTAATTATGCATGTAACTAATGCGTGATGATTGGCTCTTTGAAAACGTGATGGACTTCACGTTTCGGTCGCATTAGCTATATGTGATGGTTCTCAATGAATTTTTGTCTCTGCTAACGTTTAAGGCTGAGTTTATTTAAAATGATTTATTGCAATTATGATAATCAGCATCCAGTAAATCATGAATGGCAGGAAAACGTTGTTGGAGGGACTTGGAGAGCCAATGATAGAGTAGACAGGAAACTGCATCTTGAACGAGTCCTCTTAAACTTCTCCAGCCATCCAGCTTAACTAAGCTTCACCAGAAGGAGCTTCATTCAGTCTGCAGTTTTATCATCTCTTTGGTCCACCGGCTAGATCAGCAGCAATCCAGCACTAACCAGTCTAGAAATTCATGCTGGTCTAAGCTGGTTTTGTCAGCAGGGTGATGGATCCGTTTCCGATTTATCAGATTTCCCACCATATTGTGAAGTCACTCTAGAGATCATTTACATGAAAGAAAGTCAATTCAATAGTGTAGGTGGATTATGGCAGTTACAGGATGTGGGCATGTCCAACAACTCCACAAAAAAGTATAATATCCAGCAATGACCAATAGGAGAAAAGATGGCACAGCTCACATGATTCGTCTCCTCCGAGACAGTGTAGGCAATACGGAGGAGATCTTCATGTTACTGTGAGCGATTTCACAGTCATAAATGTTTTGTCTCAGCCCACATATAGCAATAAATAAAAAATTATGTGTGGAAAGCTGCATCGGAAACCGTGGGCATTCTGAAGTGAGCTTGATTCATGCATTGATCTTCTTCATATGATGCATTATTCACTGCTGCAATTGATATTCTATGCACAATGATCCTTTTAGCGGCAACAAGCTGATTTATTGTCAAAATAAAATGACATAACTCATTTGTGTTCAGATTTTTAAAAGCTAAGCCAGTTTGGCAGTGCACTTGAAATCCGCCTACTAATGACCAACAGTAGGGTGACCTCCAGAGAACGGTTTCTTGCTCATATAACAAGCACTGAAAGAATGGATCCAAGTGTCTGTCATTGCATGCGATGCGCCACCAGTCGCTGAGAAGTCTGCAGTTCTCAGTTTAACCTTCTCCTCAGAGTTTAATGGAGGGCAACTGCATTGGAGGTTTCTCACTTCATTCTGCTCTGTTGCGCCCGTGTTTTGTGTCTATTTTAGGATTTAGGTGTAAGAAGGTGCTAGCTGGTTATGTTAGCTGTTGCCGGGGAAGGTTTATTGTCATGGTAAAGGCTGTTATGAGGTAATAAATATGGTGGATCTTCTCAGGAAGACAGATTGCTGTAAAATGGCGAATGTAATGAAGTGTTAAAGACCCCCCCTCCTCATTATTCCTCTCCCACACTTGTCATTCTTTCCTGCTCATTAACTGACTTTCTGACTTCACCCTCCACGGTGCCGTTTTTCTTTCTCCTCCTCGTTCTGTCTATCCATCAGCCCTCTCTAACCGTCTTACTAGCTCAGCTTATTCTGCTGCGTTTAACCGCCCCTCTTCTCCTCCGCTCGTGATCTTTCTGTTTTTTGCCCTTCTCTCCCTTCTCTGTTGTCGTTCTCTCTCTCCCACGCTGGTCACTCTCTTCCGTTCATTATCTGTGCTGTTGTTCTCTACTCCTCTTTCCACTCCTCCAGCAGCCAGGTAAGATTTCATCAGATGTCCTCCACAGCGAGAAAGCTTCCGTACTAAAACATCCACCCTGGAAATGTACACTGGATGTTCGTTATTCAGTCTTAGTCATTTCTTGTAGCTGTTCTTACAAATTCGTTGTGTTTGTTCTGATTTTTTTTATACTTTGCATAATTTATTCAGAGATCACCATGAAATTTTAAAATGTATAAATAACTTGTTGGGTTTATTTTTGTTTTTTACAGTTGCACATTTTAAATACACTTTATCAGAATCATATTTATTATTTTACTTGTAACTTTTTTTCATAAATTGTAGCTTAATTAGAAATCCGTTTGTTTTGGTACTTTTTTTTTTAAATTATAACCCCGTTGAAAAATTCCTATAATTTAAGAAACACCTTTTTACATGCAGTATATAAACTCACAGGGCCACTAGTGACAAGATCACAAGATGAAGATGTTCCAGCTATTTTCAAGAAAATGCTTTCTTCAGAGATCAATATAAGACGGATAAGTACAATCCTCCAGATCTACACATGAAATCACCATCAGAAGCAGCCACGATAGAAAACGGCTTTATCTGGTTTACAAAGAGTCCAATCCCCCCTTCTCTCTCCATCATGTGATTCTGCTCATACAATGAAGGACTGAAATGTGGATCAGGCACCAGCAGTGCCCCAAGCCCTGAGCCTAGCTGCACAGACACCCATCTTAAAATAGACATGCAGACATGCATTCATCCTCTTAGTCCTTCTCTTCCCGTATCCTCCTGTCCTCTGCTGCTTTCTCTCTTCTCTCCCTCTTTTGTGGTCCAGAACAGTGTTTGCCGGAGTCTTAAGTGGGTGCTGGTGCTTAGTGTTCTGTCCACACAATGACTGGCCCAGACCTCTTATCTTCTGTCACACAAGCCAAGAACTTCATTTCTTTGTGCTGTAGTTTCAGTTTGATACCATATTATGATGCAGTAGTTATTCTTTCTAGTTCCCGAGAACTTGCTGCATTAAGATGAATTCTGTTCTTTTGCCTAATGCATGTATCAAACATTCATCATGCATAAACAGTTTGTCAGACTTGTAAATAAATAGCTATGGCAACTGGATACTTGTTTTCTCTCTGTTTAGAAAAGAGCTCAATTTTTAAAGATTTTTCCCTGTGGATAATGATTTGATTTCTCTGGTTTGTTTTAACAGCTCTCTGGAAATTGTTGTCATTGTTTTTAAACCCTAATTTTGCGTGCTGCCAGTCATAATGAACCATTTTCACACAGTAGATCAATATCTGTTTAAGCGAAACCTGTTGTTCATTTGTAGACCAGGAGGAGAGTGGCTTCTACATGGTCTTCATGTTGTCATTTTTCTGGACCAGCTAAAGGAAACTTAATTAATTAATATAGACTTGATTAGTATAATGCTTATTTTTCCAAAAAGTGGACAAAAGTATATAGAAATATATTTAGGTTTATAAAAGCATGTTCACTGCACACACACACACACACACAGTAATAATACATAATAATAATAAAAAAATGCATTAATAAAAATAATAATTATAATGTTTTATATATTATATTATTCTTTCAGGAAATTTAGGAACTTTTTTCACAGGTTTCTGAGATTGTCTTTTTAGTATCTAATTTTTTAAACTCTAACAAAATGTAGTGAGGTTTATGCTACATGTGAAATAAAAGATATAAAAGTTAATTAGAAAATATAAATAAGCAGTTTCTAAATAAACTATTTATAAAGATATATTTGTTGCTGGAAACTAGACAAAAATACTGATTTGGAAATGATTCATTGAGTTCAAAAAGAGAAGCTCCTCGAATAAATAAATAGAAAATATTTGCACTTTTATGGTAAAATGGTGTCTTTCTGATGAGCACGTCCATCCAGCTGGTAAATGAAATAGCTATGTAATGAGAAGATTTGAGTGGCTTTGACGCAGAGTAATCAGTCAGATATTATTTGCCTCATTCTCTTAATCAATGTGATTTTCGCATCCCCGAACAGTCTATCAAGCTTTTCTTCCCTCACGTCTATTAACAAACCACTGAGTTTTACTTTCACAGACCAAAACCTAATCAGAACCACCTGAAGAGTATGATGAGCACAGTTTGATGCTGTTATTTATCCTGAACTCTTTATTATACTGCAACAAAATCACAGTCTGATCCAGGGTGAGAGGATGCTCAAGCCAATTAATTACTCGAATAAGCTCAATTATCCTATCCTGAGGTAGAGCGCTCATTAGCATGTCGTTTCTGTGCTTCCTTAACAAGTGTTTACGTTTCTTCCAGTATTGTGCTGATCACAATATACTATGATTAGCTTTTTAATGCAGTTTTGTAGAGATGTACAATGCTTATAATGCACATAGTAATCACTTGATGAGTGTAGATAGTTGTTTACTAAATTATTTTCTTATGATTATATAATTTTTTTTATAGTATGCCATGAACTGTATTGGCTTCCCACTACTTTATTGAAAGCAGTATTAAAGGGGGGCCATTCTTTTTCTAGTGCAAGATGATGTTTCTCAGAAAAGAAAGACAACAGTCGAATTTTGGTCACAGTTTGTTATGTTATGCTAGTGGACACAAATTTTGCAATAAATGGAGATCTTAAAGGTTGGGTATAAATCGCTTTCACTGCCTGCATGATGTGCATGATTTCTCATTTCATTTGTCTATACATTTTGAATAACTTTTGAGTGACATATACTTTTCTGTCTGTCTCAGTTTGATTTAAGGTATTTTAATATAAAGAAATGAGATGAGGATAGTGGAGGATTCTTTGACTCTGGCAATAAGTATCTCACTCTCGGGGACTACAGCCTTGCTCTTTTATCACATCCTCTCTTTCTTCACTTTGCCTTCTTTTTCTGTCTTACCCCTCCTCTCCTGTTTCACAGCCAGAGCAGACGACTGTCAGAGTGAGAAAAACCAGGTGTTGACATGCTGTCCCACTGCTTATTTATAAATAAACAAATAAATTAATAAATATCTAAATATTTTTTTTTATATATTTTTTTTTACCATTTTATCGCCTTAATCACAGTCGTGGACCGTAATTAATCAAGATTAATAGGCAAATTTATAATACTAGGAATTTTTTTTATTATTTTTTTATTTCAAACAAAAACAAAAAGTATGGGCAAATATTGAGGTATAGTACAAATAATATACATAACAGTAAATAAATTGAAGACAGTGGCAATTATATGTAGTTATATCTACAAATATATAAAGAGATAACTGAAGATAAGCAAAGGAATACAATTAAGATGTTGTTGTCTCCTTAAAGTATTTCAGAAAGGGGTACAATACTAGGATTTATCTGTAAATGTGGTGAAATAAATGCATGATGAACTAGTTTAAGGAAGCTGAACTTTTCACACCTCCACCAGGTATGAGACATAATCCTTATAATACTTTTATCGTTCTTCTTTCTTTTTTTTTTTTTTTTTTTAATTCAGCCATTATCAGCCTTCACTGTCAATAAAACATTTCCCAAGCCACATTGCATTAATCCCACTAAACATTTACCCAACAATTATCTTAAGTATTTCTAAATAAATACAAAACATTTTCTTGTTCTTAAGTTGCCAGGTATACGTTCTGAGTATTTTACACATTAATTACAGGATCTATTTTCATTTTTATTTGTCTATATAGACTTTGGGGCGGCCTGGCATGGTTTATTTTAAAAATGAAGCCCCAAAAATAAAAAATAAATCTCAAACCTTGAACAGGTCTGTAGTTTTCCCCACAACTGCATTTTTAAAAATAGCCAAACTGTGACACTGGCAACACTGGTTCATAGTACCCTTATCACACAATGAAAGATAACTGTAATGATCAAGCTGGATGTGCCAGCTCAAACCACTCCAGCACCAGATAAACTCTTGTGTCTTTGATTCTGTTTTCAATCCTGGACTCATGTCTCCGCCCATCGTATCTGTTGTCATGGTTTTTCATTTATGTCTCCACCCACCCTGTTCATTGCCATAGTGTTTTATTCAAGTCTCCACCCAGTAGTCTAATTCTTAAGTAGTCTAATGTGTATGAATCCGAATGCCTCCTCGTCTCCACATCATGACAATAACCTTCCACACTGGCTGCAAAGACTGCAGAAAATTTGGCTCAAACGTTATGAGCTGTTGTGAAAAATAAAAATTAATGCATTAAAATATTTTATATATATACATAGATATATAGATATATTTATATAGATTAGCTTTGACGCCTTCTGTATGCTAGTGTACTGCAAAATAGAAATAGAAAGAAAAAAATAATCTTCTGGAATAACGAAGCTATATTATCTTATGAGTCATTGTTGCACATTTGTTTTAAGATATTATTTTCCAAAATGCTGTTTTTCAAACCCCGTTTACATAATTTAAGGTGTCTAAGTGGCCCTCACTGGCAGGTTTTTTTGATTCCGTTATTAAAGGATGGCATAAATATCGCAGTGCACCCTTTTGTTGGCTAAGCAAAAGCTGAGAGCTGCGCTGTCATTCCAGTGCGGTTCATGTGGGCGATTATGATATAATATGCCCCAAATAGATTGTGGATAACTTTAGGGTCAGTTTCAGGAATGCTGGAGGCTTATGTGGGAGGATCTAGACTCAAAAAGAAGTTTGAAACTTTTAAAGTAAAATAAAGCGTTACCAAAGTTGCTTATCACTTCTTTGCTCAAACATTTCAAAATCAAGGATGGGCGGCCCAAGTATTCCTTTAGCATATTCTGTTGTTTTTGCAGGCGATGGGCACAGAGGTACGTTAAGGATCTAAATGTAGGATGTCGGAATTGAACAGTCTTGTGACAATGCTTGAAAAATCAACAAGTGCTTTGCCACTTTTTTTTTCTCCTTCGCCTACCAGAGAGAGAAGGAGAGAAAGAGGTGACTTCACTTTTCCACCCACATCACACTCTCAGTGGGGCTTAGCTGTGAGGTTTGTTAACATGCATTTTTACTCATGTTCAGTTGAACGCCCGGGGCTTTTCTAAACCCAGCACTCATTTCTGTAGAATGGGGCTTGTTTATGTCTTGCATTAGTTATTAATTTGAATAATTGTAGTTCATTCAAGCTATTTTTTATATACACTGTAGCTTTTTAAGACATTATAAAGTAGTGAAATCTCTCAATGAATGGCAAAATCATTGAGAAAATTTAACTGCCAGAGATTGTCAATGAAAAATTTGCGGTAAAACTTTAGAATAGGTAACACTTGTTAACTATTAACTACGGCTTTTCACTTAATAAATAAATTCTTAATTTGCTGCTTATTAATAGTTACTAAGGTAGTTGTTAAGTTTCGGTATAGGGATGTAGAACAAGGTATTAATATGTGCTTCATTAGCACTAATAAATGTGCAAATAAATATTCTAGTAATATGCATGCTAAAAAGCAACTAATAGGTGTAACCAGCCCAGTCCCACGGCCATTGGTTAATGGTTAATTTGAACAAATTCGTACGTCCTCACTCGTACAAATTCATGTAATTTATGCTAATTCGCACATATTTTACAACTTGCCAATTCTTATGAATTTGTACAAGTTACTTACACATAACCCCGCCCCTAAACCTACCCATCACTGGGGTTTAGACAAATTGTACAAAATCATACTGTTGACGTTATATGAATTTGTACGAATTAGCAAGAATTTGTCACCTCGTATAAATATGTACAAAGTAGTCATGAGGCTGTGTTGGTGTAACCTTAAAATAAAGTGTTGCCAATTTGCATATTAAATTGTGATTGGAGTTTGAGTTTTCTACTTGCAAATAGCAAAATTGTGGATATAAAAATAATGGATTAATTAATTGAGAGTTATTTTTTCCTTTACGCAAACTTTTTTCACACAAATTTTATTTGGAAACCAATACAAAAACTTTTTTTTCTGTTTTTATATTTGTGACTTTACAATGAGAAAATAAAGTGGGTGAAAGGGGATTGCGAAAGGTCCGGGCGCCGGGATTCAAACTTGGGATGCTGAAATGCAAGGCTGTTGGTGCCAAGCAAAAACTCATATTTTGTTGGTTTCCACTCAAACTGGCAAATGATGTAATATGATGTTTGCTTAAAAGCAATTTACTTAGCATGATGATTTGTTGTTTGCAGTGATTATTCTTTTCTTGTAATTAGTTTATGCAGTGAATATGATGACTCAGGGATTTTTCAGCCGCAGCCTCCTGAGTGTCGCACCCAAAATAATTCACAAAGGACTGTCAGCTTATTCTCTTCAGGCACAGCTTAGCACTTCCTGTTTTTTTGCAGTGAGAGAGAATCCAAATCTAACCACCATTTAGCTAAAATCATAAAAAATAGCAATAATCTGTGTTTATGCAGTAGCTAAGTAAATGATGGTAGACAAAGATATTTAATGTTTTTGATATGTTAAGAATTCTTGATTCGTTTCCAAATTAATATCTCACTAAGGCTTTCTGTAATTAGCCCATACATTAATTAAACTATAGTCTGTCTTTGATTCCACTCCAGTGTCAATTTATTATTTGTTCAGTGTAATAAAATCAGCTCTGTCCTCCAACCACTGGCAACACGCATCATAACACCACAGCCAATGATGTTTCTCCTTGGCACCTCTCAGCCAATACGATTCCTCAGCTCATCAGCTCAGTCTAATGTGAAAGCTTTTATTCATTCATTTATTCATCTATTATTTAACACAAATCGGTCTAGAAAGTCCTACTGACCTCCTTTCTAGAGGATGCATTATTTCTTCCCATATTGCCCGTCTTTTGACCTTTGAAGAGTTTATTGGATTATAATCCAATTCTTGAGCCCACAAAAATAAGTGGATTTTGGGATAACATTGCTCAGTCAGTATTCTGCTGGTATAGTACAAATACAGTATTCGTAAGACGTTTTAGTTTTGCATGAATGGTAGCTAACATTTCTAAATAATTCATTAACAGCCATTGCAGCAGACTGTGTACCAGGAACAAACCACATGAACCTTGTTTTCTCTGTATAAGGCTATATAAGAAAGTAAACTCATTAGGAAACTCACACCTTCTAACAAGATGTACGATCTTCCTTAAAGTGGTCTCTGTCATGCAGTGTAGGTGGGTCATCGCTAATGAGCACAGTATGTAGTGTGCCGCATGTGTTGATGATGTATAGCGTCTGTGTTCACCACACGTTAACATGGTCTGGATAAGGTCGCCAGGCTATACATTTCTAGAAATTTAAATTCCTTTTGTAATTACTTATGTGAAAATGTAATATATAATATATAATTACTCAAAAGTGGAGCATTTAAAATAAGTCCCTTTATAATTAATATGTACTGTATGTAATTTTTTGGGGTTATGCAACTCAGGCTGCAATCGTATATTACATAGTTTCCTGTGCTGTTTAAGATTCAATAACATGTCTGGAAGCAGCTAAGTAGCTTTAGGAATGAGCTTTAATTCAGAACATGCACGCCTGTTGTTTGTGTCCGTTCATGCTTATGAACTACACATTACCAGGTTCGATCTTATATTCTCTGTAGAGATCATTTCCTTTGGGAGGATGCTACTGGATTGTTGATTATTTGCCATTGATTAATTTTTTGCCCTTATAACGATGTGGCTGTCTCAGGATAGGTTCTGCAAATGGATCTATTAGTCCCCTGTCCCTTTACACCGCTGCTGACCTTGAATACACAATGTCCTATAAAGATGTTGTACAGCAAGGAAGCACACACACTCTCACATACACACACTGGATTTTCATGTTTAGCGGCTGTAAGGATTTTCAGACAAAGCTCTGTGTTGGTGAGTTGACCCCGAGGGGCTTAAATGCGGAAAAATAAGAGGCTCTGTGTGCTTTGGGTAAAAGTCGAGAAAATGGAGGAGGGGTGTTTGTATATATGTGATCGTGTGATTGAATCTACAGCTCTGATTGGCTGTCTTCAAACTGAGCCGCTTGTCTGTCATCATGCATGAAGGAGCCAACTGTCATTGTCATGAAATCTGCTCCGAGCATGATGAGTGGGGATGAGTGGAAAGGGATTCCCGAGTCCTGACAAGGGCATCTCGACTGAAACAGTGCCTCCTCAAAAAATCTGGAAAAGAAAATCATTTACATTGTAGAAAGAAAAGTAATGATATATTGTTAGATTTTGTTTTCTTAAATTACATTTGAATATGAGATCGCATCTAATTTAATATTTTCTTTTACAATAATACTATCAAACAGTGACAACAGCAAAAAAATGTTTGTTTGCAAGTTACATTGGTTTTAATAAATAAATCAATAAATGGTAACAGATGTTAAATATTAACTATGACTTTTCCCCAAATACATTCTTATTTCAGTGCTTATTAATAGTAAGGTAGATGTTAAGTTTAGGTATTGGGTAGGATAAGGGATGTAGAATAAGTTATGTGCTAAATTAGCACTAATAAATGGATAATATAATATGCATGCTAATAAGCAACTAACAGGTGTAACCGTAAAATACTGTTACCAGATAAATAAATGTAAAAATAAAAATGTATTCATAAATAATTTATATATAGTACATATTTATTTATTTTTTAACTCATATTTGTATTTTATTTTTTTTTAGCTTTTTATTAACTTTTGTTATCTGTCTACCAGTATGTGTGTGTGTGTATATATACAGTATGTGTGTATATATATATATATATATTTTTTTTTTTTTTTTTTTTGCAAATAGTTAACTTGGTTTTAACCAACAAATAAATAATTGAGAGTTTGGATTAATAGATTTATAAATAATTTATTTCTAATGACTTTTTATTTATTTGTAGCTTATATTTCTATTTACTTTTTATTATTCACTTTCATTAAATTATTTATGCATTATTTATTATTATTATTATTTAGTTATTATGACTTTAAAACTTTTAACTTGGAAATCCAAAATAAACCTGGAAAAGCATGAATTAATATAATTATTATTTTTTTCTTCCACTGCATGCCACTGTTGTCCTAACTATGCCTGGCAGGATATATGTAACTGGAAGACACAATATTGCAATCAGAATGATGGAAAGCCCACTTTAGTTTTGGACAGGAAGGAGGCAAGAGGGTAAGGAGTCTGAAAGAACACTGAAAATGGGATGAGCTAGGGGTAGACATGAGAAAACAGTGAATATAAGAGAGAAGTTTACTAAGAGAGCAGAGTGCCTCAGTTATTATGTTGTCATTGTCTTGAGTGTGTAAATACGGAGCGTTTGCCTGAAGAGCAGACGGTGCGTTCATCACCGCTCAGAGCTACACACCACCATGAGCTCTCCAATCCATATTCAGCAGCTCTCAATGGAAATGTGCAAATAAACAAAAAGACTGATGAGCAATCATAGCAATATTTGACCCCCTATGAGAAACGAATGAATAGAATAGAATAAATTTACATTTATTCAATTAGCAGATGCTCTCATCGCAACACAACAAACAAAGAGAATCACCTGTCTCAGTTTATAGATCTTTACTTTCCCTAGCAGTTTTTCTAGCAGTCTTCACAAGCTCATATAGTTAACACAAACTTGATAATGAATAACGAATAGAATAAAATGAATAGAATTAAGATGTGGTTTCAGGGCTAATAAATATGGCCTAAAACATATGCAGGAGCAAATTGCCTGGTTTTGCATCCCTGATACAGCAGCTTCCACAAAAAGACAAAAAGCCCTTTTTGGGACAGGAAGTGATCACATGATGAAATCCACATTCGTGATAGAAGCCATTGTTTATTCACAGGGTCATGTGCTGTAGTCAGATTACCAGTAAAGTATTTACAGTAGATGTTACCTCATACTCTACATAGGCCTTTTGTTTGTTGTATTCGAGGATAAAAAATAGATCAATAATCATATTTGTGATTGCGTAATGCTCTTTAAAGATCGGACATTAGCTTTCTTTTTTTCATGTCAGAGGACTGAACCTCTGGATTACTGTCTGCTGTTGGATATTTAAAGATTTCAAGGGGATTCGTAATCTCTGTAGGATTACTGTGCCTGAATGGCTGACAGCAGCTTTCTTGACTTTATGCTGCATTGAAGTTGCAAGTAAAAGTAAAGTGAGTGTGCAGCATGTTCGTAATCTCCCATAATGCATTGCTCTGGATTTTATACTGCCTCAGTCTCTGGGGGGTGTTGCCCTACAGTTAATCCTCCTTTTTTTTTTGAAGCACTGACAAACTGTGTCACAAACCTTTCCTCTGTACATCCGGCCTCTCGTTAAAATGATCCTATAAAAGTGTGCCATCTTTCTGTCTCTGCCACAGATAAAAGCTCTTTTCTGTTAAAATCCAATTGTAATATAGCCTGTATGATTATGTCATAACAGAAGAGACAGTCGGGCTCTTCCATGTTCCGTGAAATCATCGCATCAGTCCATTCCTCCTTTTTCCCCTGTTTCTCCGAGCTTACGCTCACTTACGTAACCATTGATCCACAGATGGTACAGCTGACCTGCTGCCTGCCTGTTAATGTGTTTGTGTGACCTTCTGACACTCAACGGCTGGATATAATGGTCTATCTGAATGACTCTACATGTGTGACATGTAAAACATGAAATATGGTGGATGATCATTGTTAAAGAGACCCAGACTCAGACCAAAAATACACCCTCACGAACATGTCAAACCTTTATATTTACAAATATAAATAAATATATAATTTATTATATCATTAATAATGCATAATAATAGATACTTTTATATTTTGTAATATAATATAATTATATATTATAATCAAAATGGATTTTAAAACACAAATTATAATTTTTAATAAATCTTAAAAGTATGTACATGTATATTTTTTTGCATGCCCAGTTTTGTATATTTATAATATATAACAAAACTGTTTTATTGTATGTATTATTTATTATACATTTTTCATATAGACACATTTATTAGCTCCATTTCATTTTTAATAATTAGTTTTATAAATAAGTATTATATTGTTTTTCATTAAAATGTACAGAATATAATTACAGAATTAATTAATTATTAAATAATTTATCATATAATTAATGATTATAATTACAGAAATACAGAATTGCTGAAGAAATAATACAACAAAAACAAACAAAAACAAATTAATTAATTGATACATTATTCTTGTAGGTTTAATCTTGTTGGTTTATTATATGCTAGTATGTGCTATATATATATATGTGTATATATGTTCATTAATTTTCTGATTCATGATTTATGTCTTAAGAGATGTATGCATAATAAAGCTGCCTAAAAGGTTCTTCACAGTGATGGCACAGAATAATGATTTTTTTTTGGTTCTATTCAGTATTAAAGCATCTCTTTCTTACCTTTATAGAATCTTCTTTGGTTATATTTGGACACAGTACTATTGGCCTAATTGGATTCAATGATCTATGCTAAGCTACACTTAAAAGTGCTACCTCCAGACCTGGAGATTGACTGATTAGATTTCAAAACGGTAAAACTCAGCTTATTAACTCTGGAGGAGTTGGAGAATGAACCTACTTCCAAAAAAAGTGGAGTGTTCCTTTAATGGAACCATCTAGACAAAAAAGGTTCTTCTATGACATTGTGAAGCGCCTTTTGTTTTTAAGAGTGCATGATGTATGAAGCATATGCATATGCTCTTTTCTTTCTGTCCTTATGCTCTCATGTTAAATTCGGCTGAACTTTTTGCCATCTCACATGTTTCAGACCTCGACTAGTATTAACTGAAATGACCTCACTCAGTTGTGTAAAACAGCATAGCGTGGAATTCTTTCGCTCTGAGCGGTTGTTAGGCTAATTGGCTTGTTGTCTGAGGATGGATGTCTTCGCAAAAGCTTTTAAATTGACCACCTCCCCCCTCTTCAAACGGTTTCATTTGGAGGAGCGCCCAGGATAAAAGGAGAATATTTCAGTCATCTTGTGTGTGTGTGTGTATGCTCGTGAACGGATAGTTTGAAGTTCCTAGACACCATCTGCTCATCTGCATCGAACATATTGAACGCGCACATAATGTTTTCCTCATATCCCTGAATGAATATCAATCTAAGACTAAAAATTGCACAACTCTACAAATGTACCAATTCATTTGATGTCTTCAGAGCTTAATTATCTAGAAAGCTACAAAGAAACGGAGTTCTGTTGCCTCTTAAAAGGCCCGTTGAGAAGAAGGCCCGTTTTCTTTCTTGTGTTAATGTATTTCCTGAAACTGGTCTGAGAAGGTCATATTGAAGGGTTTGTTGCTCTTTTTTTATGAAATAGCCAACAGCCGTGAATCATAATTTGCTACTTGCGATTGTGTAAAAATGTCACTGTAGTTACCATTTAGTTGTACACCATATATAGACGACCTCAAAAGTAATAGCCATTGACCATAAGTCAATTAATGAATTTGTTGTGTTGAATGTTGAATTTCGCTTCACATTTTCTTCAATACCAGCTCTGTCCAATTCGCTTCATTTTGACCAGCATGAGGCATTTGTCAGGCGTCACGATTGGGTTATGCAGACACATGTGTTTGATAAATGCATCTGACAGGCTGCTCCGAATGAATGTGGTATCAGGATTCAGTGTGTGGTCTGTGAGAGAGAAAACGTGGAAGACAGTGACGACATCATCATATCCATTGAAGTGTTATGGAATGGTAATATTATTGAACATTGAAGATAGGATTTGACTTCCACTGCTAAAAGAGGTTTCAAGCCATGTATTCATTTCATTTTTGTCAAAACAAACAAAAACAAAATTGTATGGCTATGTTAAGCATCTTATTACACACACACACACACACGCACACACACACACAC
>JAUCMT010000154.1:7505044-7517466 GCA_032357475.1 Enteromius thamalakanensis | reverse complement strand
ATATATAATTTATTATTTATATTCTTTTTAATTTAAATTATTTTTATCCATGATGGAAAGCTTACATTTTCAGCAGCTAATGTTCTAATTTCTAATCTTCATTGTCCTTGAGAAATATTTTTCTGATTTCTCGAGAGATTTGTATTTGTATTGTCCAGGTGAAAACACTGATAATTTTTTATATATTCTTTTAAAAATAGAAAGTTTGAAAGAACAGCACTGATTTGCCAGAAATATTTAGAAATTTTTACTGTCACTTTTGATCAGTTTCATGCATCCTTACATTTTGAATAGGATTCATTTCTTAAAAAAAAAAATTACATAAAGGAACTCTTACCAACTCCCAAATTTTAGGTTATACATAGTTTTTCTGCCGATGTGCTAATTGTGCTTTTTTATTAGCCTAATAGTCACTAGTTTAAATGTCCTGACCTTTCCCATAATCATACAAAAGAATGAATCATTTTTAATCTTTGCTGTACGTCAATCTCTGAATCCTAAAATATATCTTCACCTGCACGACTTTCCTTTCCTGACTCTCCATGCTGCACAGGGTTTAATAATAGCACCAAGTCCCTGCAGAGCCAGAGAACCACGCCAATGCAGTCTAAAGAGTCAGCTCCGCCCTCTTGTGGCAAGTGCATGTTATAAGAAGTGTCTACAAGTGAGGGCATCAACCTGCAGGGGTCCTCATGTAACAAGAAGAGAGAAAACAGAACTAGAACGACTAAAAAAAAATCCTTTAAACATCCAGTAGAGCTAATCTGAGCATGCTCAGTGCCTCTGTGCTTTTCAGATGTGTGTGGATGCAGGCAGAGGGAGACAGAGGGGTGTGTGATGGTTTGCTACTGAGCGTGAGTGGGAACGAGTCAGTGGGGACCAGAAACACGGACTGAGCTCCACTGGCATGGCAGGAAGGATGGAAGAGGGACAGTGAAGTGGATCCAGGCACCACCAGCCTATATAGGGATGCTGCTAACACTACTGTTCTATCTGCGAGTGAAAGGTACCGCTGTACACCATACACAGAGACAGAGAGCGAAAAATAGGATGAAAAGATCACATGGACGAGGAAATAAGACAGAATGGCTAAAGAGATGGGAAATATTTGCACTATTTTGTTTCATATTGTGGATTAAAGGGATAGTTCATAGAAAAAATGAGTTTTACCACATGTGGTTTCTGTGTGAAAAACAAACAGAGAAGTTTCTGTTTTTTGATCATTGCTGTTAATGAGCGTTCATCTGTATTGTGCTGAAAATCTTTAAAGATTGCAATGGGGGTGAGGAAACAGAAGAAAACACCATTTTGGTTAAACTATGCCTTTATTGGTACTGTAATGGTTGTGTATATTGGATGAAAGGGTTCTTTCACTCTTATCTTGCACTCTCGATCCTCTTTCCGTGTCTCTCTCTCTCTCTCTTTCTCTCTCTCATTTGGTCCTTTATTTAACTGTCCTCTTTGCAGAGTTTTTTCAGTTAGCTCATGGTCTGCTTTCACTGGCGTAACAGACCTTTAACAGTGACACTGTTTCTACATGACTGCAATTTAAATTTTTGTAATTTCAGATCTAGGATCTTTCACTCAGGTTGGCAGGATTTATTAAGTGCATCAAAGTTGAGATTATTCCTGCTTATAAGAGTTCAATCCCTTTATTTATCATTAAATTCTAGTAATCTGAAAGCTGTATTGACATCTAGTGACTTATGAATCGTAACGTGTCCTCCTGTGCACCATTTGAAAGTCAGTTCCTATGCGTTAAAATGTCTATTTATGGATTTGGTGCCTATTTTTAGCACATAGCTCAATAATAGTTCCTCAGGGCTCTGTGTGCTGTCCGTTTTTGTTTCAAAGCTAAATGACGCTGACAGATTGTTAGTGTGGGCTGGAGGCTCAGCGCATTGTGTTTAGAAAAGACTTTGAGGGTTGTGTACTGTAGTAGTTCAAGCTCAAGGTTAGAAATTAGAAAACCGTAAGCCATCACCATTGTGCTCTTGAATGCAGCACTTAACCACTGTGTGCTTGCCCATGCAAACCGTGACTCCGCAACGCTGGGGTGGTTGTTGTGTGGTTGCTAAGGTGTTCAAATGTCAATGTTTTTAGTGAAACATTGATGTTTCTTCTTTAAAAAAAAGCTCTCTTTTATGTGTCTGTCTGCAGTTTAGTTATATATACCATGAACAAGCAAAACAAAGCTCTTCAAGTATAATGATTAACCTGTTTACGTTTTTTAAACCTGTTTCTTTTTTCACAAATGTCGATATTTTGAAGATTATTGGATAAACAGGTAGCCACTGACTTACATATTATTTTTCCCTACTATGGAGGTCAGTGGCTGACTAGTTTGGTTTTCAGCATGACTCTTTTGTCAAAGAAACTCATACAGGTGGAACAAAGTGAGAAAACGGCGACAATATTTAATTTCTGGAATATATCCCTTAACATTTTTGAGGAAACCTTTATTTCAGGATCCTTTGATGAATAGAAAGTTTAAAGGAACAGCATTTATTTGAAATATAATTCAGTCAGTAACTTGATTTGAGGTGTTATTTACATCAGTAGCAGAGGAAAATATGTGCACTGCAACATAATACTTCAAAATATCAAGTTCATAATGTTTTATAAAGGCGACTCTGAAAGCTTTGGCAAAACATAGATATTCCAGGCTGAGGAGTTAGTTCCAGATTTGCACGTTTTATATTTTTCTGAGTCTGTTTTACATTTCAAAGAATATGTTGTGTGTACACTCAGCAGCGGGGTCTCATGGGAGTGTTGTTCTCTCAAGAGCGAAGCTTTTTTGTTTGCCTGATTACCTAAAACTGCCTTATTCTGTGAACCTCACATTTATACTCGTTATGTAATACTAGACTTGTACTAACGCGGCGCACATGGCTGCAGGCACATTTTTGCTCTCAGGGTCATCTCAACAGTGACGACACAAGAGACTCACTTTTGTGACAGTATAAACCTTTGAAGCTCTGAACGGGGGTATTTTTAAAGTTTTAAAAACATCCCAAGGAGCCAAAAGCTCATTATTGATGAAGAATATGTGTTCAGTTCATGCATAAGGGAATAAGAAAGAGATTGGCAGACCAGTGAAAGAGAGGCTCGGAATAAAGCAACTAAAATGAAAGAGCTGCCCGCAAGCTCTGCCGTTTCATCCTGGATAACTCTGATGAGCTTGAAGCAAAGGACATTTTTTGGCTTTTCTATCAGCAAACATTTCAGGAGTCACAACATGTATGAATTTCCCCCATAAGGTGAAATATAAGCCGACGTCTGTTTTCCTGCATGTCTTGGACTCATGACTGGTCTGACACACAGACACAAGATAACCGTCTACGTAACTCCTACAGCATTTCGTAAAGCATCACAAAAGTTCAAAGAAGTTTCAGGGAAAGAAAAGGATAAAAGATGAAATTTCAGAGAAAGACAAGGGTGAGAGGTGATATGATATATAGAAATATGTGTGTGTGTGTTTGTGTTATACAGTGTGTGTGTGTGTGTGTGTGTGCTTGAGGCTTTACAGACACATTGTGACCTTAAATAGCTCAGAAACTGTGATTCATTTTCGGCTGTGGAGTTTGTTTGCACTGTATAATTCAGTAGTATCAGCCTGAGACTAAAAGACTTGACAGGCACAGTTTTCTTTGACATTTCCTGTTGGAACAGGAAGATTATTTTATTTTTATACACTAGCATATATATGGCCTCAAACTAAATCTGTACGCATGAAGAAAGTTCTTATTTATTCGTCTCATAATTAAGCCCCCCACCACCCCCTTTCTTTTTTATTATCATCATCTTTTACATATTATTGTATTTCTGACTTTTCAGAAACCCTGTGGGAAACCGGTAATAATACTGTAAGTGGGATTTAACTGGTCAGCGTTTTCCCAGTTGCATTGTGAGTGGTTTTAAATGTTTGATAGTTTATCTCGTGTCTATTTTAATATTTATTCTATAACCTTGCGCTGAGTTAAATATGCTGTATTATGTTTATGCAAATATGTTGTGTAGGTGCCAGTTGTTACAATGTTGTTTAAGGCTTGACTCACTGATTGTCTGCAGTGAAGCCATGTCTGTGTGTGTGTGTTTGGCTTTGGTCCAGCTAAACCCACACACTCTGTGTGAAATGTACAGATACACTCCCGTCCCACGCGAGAGCAGATCAGAGAGGTTACATCACAGCGAAATGTGGCAGCAGTCAAGGAGGAAGCGTATGAGTGAAAATGTGTTGTGATCTGATTTCTGTGACATTGTGGGAGACTTGAAAACAGCGTTAAGACAATACGATCGCATACTTAGAGCTTTCTGCAGGAATTAGAGGCGTGTGTGTGTGATTAGGGTGAATTGAAGTCTTGTGCCGCACACTTGCTCCCAAAGTAATCAAATTTGGTCTAATCTTATGGATTACGACATGGCTGATAAATTAACTTCCTTTTAATTTAAGCATAAACTTCAAAGGCATTCACAGTAATTTTATTTGCCTTGAAGCGGTTTATGAAACTCCTCTCTGTCAATTAACACAATACGTTAATGTCTGCTGTTGAAATTAGCAACTCCGCTTCCGCTAACACGCTCTTTGTCATTTTCTTAGCCGCTCATTATATGCTAATATATTATTTTATAACATAGTTTTTTCTTCTGAATCCCACTTATAATATTCACCAGGTTTCCTTCAGTCTTTCTGAAAAGCTTTACAATAGCAAAATCTGCCGTTGTTTGTTTCAGGGTTGTGTAAATGGCTTCTGGCCTGATTGGATAAACATGTGAAATGAGTAACAAATCTCACTTAGTTATCTCAGAAAAGCCTCTTAGCAAGTTCACAAAGCAGTCTGGCATGAAATGTGCCATACAACTGTATTTGTCTTCTAAAGAGCGAGGAAAATCCTGTTTTCTGTGATATGGATTTTTTAGATTGTTTTACTTGATGGAGCTGTAAGTCAAGTAAAGGTCATCTTAAGTCTTGATCTTCTCAGGAAACAAGTCGTGGGCATAACTGTTGCCAGATTTTAATAACTGACTTCACGTTGCTTCTAGAGATTTGAAATTTATATCTGGATTTATTTACAGGTTTATGCAGAGACATCACAGCAGTTTTTTCATTTATTTATTCACTCAAATATTTATTTATAATATTAATATTAATATTGAACTGAACTGAATAATTTTTTTAAACCTCATTGGCAAGTAGCTTTCTTGTTTTGAACATAAATCACAAAATAATTTATGTAGGTTTATACTCAAACCACAAGAAACAATTAAACTAAACTAAACTAAACTAAAAAAATAAAATAAAATAAAACTTTTAAACCAAAGTATTTTACTTTCTAATTGATCATTGTGTGTCTCTATGGTTTGGAAACCAAAACTGTTCAGGTGCTAACCTAGTCTTCTTAATATTTTCTTTTTCTTTATTTCTTTTTTGATAGTCCAATTTAAAAAATTTCTAACTCTAAGTAACTTTGTAACTACTTGTCAACTATATTTCAATTCATTTTCATTCATTTGAAGCTTTCTGCTGAACACAGATGAAAGATATTTTAAAGAAAGTTTGTAACCAGGCTATTTTGGTTACCATTGACTTCCATTGTAGGAAAAAAATACAATGGGAGTCAATGGTGACCTAAAACAGCCTGGGTTTAAACTCTTTTAAAATATCTTCCTTCGTGTTCAGCAGAACAAAGACATTAAGAACCACTTGTGGGTGTGTTTTGGGTTAACTATTCCTTCAAGGGTTTAAAATACATTTTCACTTGAAAACAAGACAAAATACTGATGACAAAATGTTTTTTGCAGTCAAGCCTCTCTAAGAGTGGAGAACAGAGGAGTCAATGTTCATGGTCAGGTCTTGGTGGCTGAATATAAGGGCCCTTACACAGAGAGCACTGAAATGTTGTGCTCCTGCTGTGTTCCAGTCGCGCGCTTCTGTCCCGGCTGTTCATTCAGCTCCAATCCCACTGCATGCTTTGATCCTACACACCCTCAGCACAGCGAAGGAAAGCCCCCTTTATCATCTTCCTGCCAGCCCAACCAACAATGTGTGGAAGTGAGTCAAACCCATTTTAACTGGCCCTGCTCTCTGAGCCTCCTTACACACTCACCAGACAAAGACCCTCACAGAGGACGTTCAGTCCTGGCTGGAGCTTTCTGGGGTCTGCGTGGCACGCCATGGCAGGCTTCTGCGTCTCTATCCAGGACTCGCATAGTGCAACTCTACCTCTCGTGCCGTTGTGTTCCCTCGTTGTGGTTCCTCTGACCGGAGGAGGAGCAGGAAGAGGAAGAATGTGGGGTGACACAACACTGGTGTGCTCTCCGACCGTCGAAGGAGGTATCCGCAGAGCTTATCTTAGCAGGGGGAGAGGGACGTGAAATGGAAATTGAAATAACTGTTTTTACCTCTTAAAACTTGCAAAACAAGTGCCTGATTTGAAATGTTTTGGAATTCACTACATATGCAACAACTCTGAGTAAATCACATGGGAGATGATGTAATAATCTTGTAAGATAATCTACACCACAAAAAAACAGCAGTATTTTATCTTATTATCCAGTTGAGATGTTAAAATCTTTGAAACTAAAATAAATTGACTTGAGAAGCGACGTTGTGTAAGATATAATGGCTTGTTTGTTGAGAATGTATCTTTAATATTAATATTTTTTGCTCTAGTGGGCTGGAAGATTTTTTTTCCTCTGCTTGTTTTTAACTTATTTCTAACTTATTTCCAATTCAGACAAAAATCTGCCAGTACAATATAACAAAATATGAAATATTAAGTCTTTGAAAAAAGTCTTAATTTCTAATGCAGCATTGCTTATATAAAAAAAATCATCTTCTTCAAAGGATGTTTAAAAAGTAAAAATAATTCTCATTAAAATTTAATTTAGAAGTTTTTTTATAGGTCAAATTTTGGGGTAAATTAAATGAATTATTTTCAACTATTTCATAGAATTTCAGTAATGTGTGACACACCGTGAAAATGTATATGTCAATTTCCCTTGCTTTTTTTGCTATTTTTCTCACTTAACTTTGTTGCCTATACCTAAACAGATATATCTAAACAGATTACATATATATATACATATATACATATATATAATTTTATTTTATTATATTTAACTGGGGCAATAGACAGTCAAAAACTGCCCCAGCGTTAGTTGCATATACTGTGTACATATAGTTAAAGAATTAACCCACCCCACCCACACACACACACACATATATGTGTTTATATACAGTATACTGTAGATATAGATATATATACAACAAAAAATTATATCTATATATGTGCTATTAGGAACAGCCTAAAAAGTCCTATGATGAGACTAGGTCAGTCTCATTGTGGATTCAGCAGAGATCAACTGAAGAAGAGAAAACAATCAACTAGATTTAGATAACGTATTTAGCTGCAAATTAAATAGTATCCTGTCTTCTTTTTTCATGTTGTTTATCTACAAACGTGAGGTGGGTTCTGATGTGTAGATGAAGATTATTCCATAACTCCAGTTCTTACTCTCTTTTAATCGTCAGAAGCAGATATTCAATGCAATCCAGTGCAGACTTTCCGGCTCCAAAGCCATTGTTCAATTTAAGGTCAGTGATCTGGACCACTGCCATGATACCTGCAGTATTACTGGAGCTGCATCAATTCTTTTAACTTAGCCTACCATTAATGGCACATTTGTCTCGTATTTCATCTAGTGAAACGTTCACAAGTGTTTTGGAAAGATCTTTGGAAAAAGCATTATTGTCATTAGTCATAAAGAGGCACAGAATAATAGTTAAGTTTGCTTTATTGCCTCACACAACAGATGTATAAGACTTTATTCTGGAATTTCTGACACTTTTCATTACAAGTTTAATTTTCAGTTTCCGTCTGACATTTTTTTTCTTTTTAGTAAGTTTTTATCAGGTTCCTACCAATTCCACTTTAATGATATTGAAAAGGTCACATGATATAATGAATGCCTTATTTGCAAAAAGGTTATGTTCATAGGAGCCTGATTAAAAATGCTTATTTAAAAAGAATAAAAACCTCCAACCTTTTTTGCGTCTGAAGTCTTAACATATTTACTTGAAATATATTTTATACATACATTAAAATGTTTGGGGTCGCTAAGATTTCTTTTATATGTTATTGAAAGATATCTCATCCAGGCTGCATTTATTTTATTAAAATTCATAAAAAAATATTATGGTATATTATTAAACATTTATAAATTATAATTTATTATTGTGATGGGAAAGCTGAATATGCTAATTTGGTGTTTAAGAAACATTTCTTATAATCATTTAGCCCCATTATCGGTGTTGAAAATGTTAGGCTGCTTGATATTTGTATGTAAATTGTAAAACTTTGTCAGGATTTTTTACATTTATTGAATAGAAAAATCAAAAGAACAGCTTTCTTTAAAACAGATGATTCTTGTCACAGTCATAATAGATCAACATATGTACAGCAGTCACAGGATCTGTCTTCTGACATCACAGATGAAAGATGACTGTGTGATTAAGTAAAGAATGGTCTGGCATGATTCCAGCTGTGATTAACAAGGTCAAATGGATATGTTAAGTGCACCGTGTGTGTCTGCAGTCACAATGATGACTAATAACAACTGACTGGACTAAGTAGCGTTGTGTGATCACATCTCAGCTGTGCTAATTCAGTTAAGTGTGGAGAATGCCAGCGTAGCCTCTATTCCTGTCTTGCATATACCCTCGGGTGTAGCGTCGCCCTCCATCCACTGGAGCAAGGGCAGATTTATAATGACGGGTGTAGGTTCATGAGCGTACTTTGACTGAGCAGTTGGTGTCAGCGGTTAAGTGCAGCCGTTAAAGAGAGAGGGGCAATTAAGGACAGCAGAGTTGGAGAATGAGAGCACGGTTATGATTAGAGTCATTCACATGTGCAAAAAAAATCATATTGTGCGCACAGTTAGTGTACAGTTATGATTTTTCCATGCATTTAACTTCTACTGTGTAATGCACTTCCATACAATAGCTTGACAAAAAGAGAAATCTGGGAAATACTTATTCTCATGGCTGTTTTGTGGTGGTTCTTCTTACCTCGGAAAGAAATGCACAACTGAAGTAGTCATGTGATGTCTTCTGCCTGAGAGATGCTGGTTGTGGACATGGAGTACTCTTCAAGTACTTTTCCCCGTCTCTCTCTCTCTCTTGGTCAAACGTTAGAAATAATGATAGTACAGGGTAACTATGGCAACAGCACAGTGTGATTTCTGTTGGTTTCTCCCTGTAGGGGTGATGTTAATAAGATTAGCGATAGATCTCAGCGATGACAGCACTAAAAACCTCAGCTCTCTCTTTTTAATTAGCCTCTCACTTTCTCACACGCACGTGGACACATAAAGCAAAGGTGTTGCTGTGTAACTGTGTGTTGTGACATCAACATCATCTGGTGTGTCTCAGTCCTGAGGGGAAAAACAGAATGGAGAAAAACAGTAACTTTTCAGAAAGCAGGAAATCATTTATAGTTTCTGAACTCTAAAATAAAGTCAGTTTGTTAATAAAGCAGATTATTTTCTTTCTAATATATATATATATATTTATACAGTATGTGGTGGGTAATGAAATGGTGCAGAAATGTTTGTCAGTTGGTAGAGATTTTGGACCATCGTATCTAGCTGTGCTACGAGATCATGAAAATATATCATTTGGTGTTTTTTATGCATTGCAGTTTAAAAACAAGTGCTTTTTAGTCGTTAAAAAGCTATATGCTGAGAGACTGTTGAGACAGAGAGGTGCACACATGTGAAGATGATGCTTATAGAGCAAGGGAGTATTTTATTTTTTATTTTTTTTGCTGCTTTGTAGACCTTGAACACACCTTTGAATGTGTCAAAATGCTTGTCTGTGAAAGCATCCTCGTAAACACAGATATTTAGGTCTTAAGTGAAAGCAAACAGCTGAGAAAGAAAATGTGTGTAACAGTATATTAGATCCAGGCAGCGCTTAAAGGTGCTCTATGCGATGTTGCAGGATTTTAGCTCGATTTTTTTTTTTTTTATCTCAAACTGTATGCATCACCTCTGAATAGATTGGGAAAAACACGGTCTCGAAAGACAACACAGAGGCTGCAATACTGAAACAAACACTGTGGCACAGGATGTGCACCACAACCAAAACAGATCTTGCCGATTGGTTGGCTGAAGTTTGTTTTTGTTGTGAGATAAAAATGAAATCGAGCTAAAATCCTGCAACATTGCATAGAGCACCTTTAAAATGGCAGTAGACTAATTTTCCTGCTGTCTGTCATTCATGTTAATCTAACCACAAAAGAGAGAAAATCTCTAAGTACTCTTGACTAAATCACTTTTGTAACATTAGTATATATATTAGTATATTAATTTACATAGTAATGACTATGCAGTGATTTTTACTGTTGACCATAAATAGTATAGTTAGTATAGTTGGTATTTATTAGCTGTGATTCTTTTTTGTTCTGTAGTTTTTTGCCTATTGCTTTTAATTAATGACTTATTGTTATGTGGCTGCTGACTCGTATTCGTTAATCTTTAGTGTTTTTTTTTTAATTAGGCCAGTATTCAGTTTTTGATATTATGAAATTTATATGATATTCAGAAAAAAATATATATATACATACATATATATATATATTAGGGCCAGGACTCTATACATTTTTTTTAATCTAATTAATTAGAGGCTTTGTAGTTAATTAATTGAAATTAATTGCATATAAATATTTGACCTGAGAACAGTGGTAAGTAATTTTTTTCATATGGGTTTTTAATATACCATTGAATAATGGCTGAATACATAAGCTTAAGCAAAAAAATATTGTTTATTTTTGTTCAACCAAGTCCAACAGACCAGCGCAATATTGCCATTAAGTGTAGCAATAGGATATTTAGAAATATATTAGCCTACATTTAAGAAATTCAGCAACCCTATAGGTAGGTAGACCCTCTGTAAAGTTTTTTTTTAAAGTAAAACACAATACTAGTATGAATTTGGCAATATTTCCCAGCAGATCACAGGCAACTGATTTTGTCCAGGAATCATAAAATTAAGTAACAAACGTGTTGCCAAGTACGAACGTGCTGGCAAGCTGGCACATCGTATGCTTGCGCCTTGTATATTAATTGTATATACAAGTTATAATTATCTCTTACTTTTCAGCGTGAGAAATACAAGGTGTGGCGTGAGAGTGTGTAAGCTGGCTGAAATTCCACTACTGTTTGCCAGCCCTGAAATGGCTTTAGTTTAAGCGGCAATGTAAATCAATAATTTTCTGATTGCAGTGAGACTTCATTATAAATTAGTCCATAGCCTGTTTTCTTATGCCTTCTAATGTTCCTTCACTTTTATATCTTGCTATAAACTTCAAACAAAGAGGAAAAACACATTCATTTGAAAGCTGAGCTGTTTTATATCAAAAGCAACAAAGCAGAACATTATTGCGATTGCTGGGTCTGGCATGCTACAGATAATGAACATGTACTATATATAATGCAGCAATCTGATCATTAAATAGCTTGAACAACACATTACTGTAAGACACAATATAAAACCGAAGCTGAGACTTTGTTTAAAAAGTACTAAAGGGACCAATCTTTTAGCTATTGGGTGGCGCACTGTAACGAATCAAATGGAGGATTATTTCCAAGCATATGACCCCATGAATATTACACTCAATATAATTTCTGCTAATAATCCCACATAAATGCCTTTGGTGTATTAAAAGGAGTTAAATAAGAGAGCTAGCGCCCTCCAAATGAATGTCGACTCAGTGTGTGAGCTGATGTTAAAAGATGTTCCTGTTCAGTCTTTTAATAAATATCATATTTTTAATATTAAGCATTTCCACGAGTTGTTAGATCTCATCCAAGTAACATGAAGTGGCCGCTCGGACACAACAATATTCAAATATGCCTAAATTAATTTAATCAAAATTTTACGGAAGAGGATTAGGGCCAAGCAATAATAAAAAAATAAAAAAATATCATTTCAAATTTAAAGTCGGTAAATAACGAGAAAAAAAGTCGTAAAAAAAAAAAAACTCAAAACAAAAATGCAGAACAAATGACTTGTTTTGGACCATGCCCATCAGCGTCTCCGGTGGCGTTGTTCGTAGAGTAATACGCTTGAGTAAAACAAGCCCGATTGATTGAATTTTGAACGATTTCAAGAACGATTTTGACTCGCTGACAAATGCAGAAATCAAAGGCAAACCGTATCAAAATGTGATCTGAGAGAATCGCAGACACCCTTGAGATATTTTGCATATTCAATATCTGAACCTTTCGGCCATTCTAAATCATGCCATGTGAAATCTGTTCTGAATAACATCGGCGATTACCTACAGCCAATGAGAGAGCAACATCCAGGACAGCGGAAAATTGGGGGAGAAGTTACAAATGTATAGAAGGTAATTATC
>JAUCMT010000154.1:7453716-7476233 GCA_032357475.1 Enteromius thamalakanensis | reverse complement strand
GCAGCCCTCAACTGATGTTTATGTTGTCATGTTTTGTTTTGGTCTGAAGCGCCACCCTCCATCTATCTCCCAATCACGAAGTCAGTAGCGTTTCGTCATCCAGGTTGCCTGCTCTGCATAAAAACAGCGCATTGCATCTTCATTGCGCTCGTTCTAGTTGCTGTCTTCAATTTGGCAACCTGCATGTGAGGGGCCAGGTGAAAAAAAACATCTCCAATATTTTGAATTTGAACTGCAATACCTAGTTCAACCACTCGGTGTCAATCCTACATATGGCACCTTTAATGTAAATTCTATCAAATTTGTCACTATTAACTAGTTGCATTATCATTCCCAGTGATGGGAATAACGGCGTTTTAAATAAACAGCGATACTAACATCGTTATTTTTTTCAGTAACGAGTAATCAAGCGAATTACTGTTTCCCCCGTTACAACGCTGTTACCGTTACTGACAATTAAATGTGGCGTTACTATATTTTATTAAAATATTATAAGCATTTTTGAATCTCAATGGATGCACAGTGTAGCTGTATTTGACGTACCATAAACTCTGTGAAGACGCACAGGTTCTTTAGAAAGATTAATCCTGACAAAACAACGGCTTTCATTTGGAATTCCTCAACTTTTAAGAACTGCCGGTTTTTCTGGATGTGGGCGGAACTAATGCGCTAATGACAATCTTATTGGCTGGCGCTCACCTATTATTGTCCCTGTTTTGATGTCAGCAAATCAATTTGAGCAAACACATACTACGTGATTGATGTTCATGAACCCTGTCGCTCATTAATACTTGGTGCGTTTTATATTGTTATTAGTAGTAGAATTCGTAGTAGTTTTGTTATCTTATAATTATTTGCCCTGGTTTTTATAGAAACATTAAATGATAAACAAGCACCACCACCAGTTGGTTTCATTAATTTAACATTTAATATTGGGAGCATCGAAGTTTGCCAGTTGTTTTTTTTTTTTTTTTTAGGTTAACGCAATAGTAACTTATCCAGGTAATTCGTTACTTTTATAAAGCTCTAACTCAGTTACGAACTCAGTTACTATTTGTGATAAGTAACTAGTAACTATAACTAATTACTTTTTAAAAGTAATGTGCCCAACACTGTTGCTTTCATCCTTATACTGAATGCCAAGACATGTCGTTGTGGCAGATTTTACATCAATAGCAAAAAATGTCATTGCACATCCGAACACAATGTGCCCTGACTGAATAAGTGTGAATGAGATCTGAGAGCTGCTGATGAGAAAAGATTCTAGGCAATTCACTGTATTTGGGTCTGACCTCACACTAGCTAAAATATGACTTGAGGGGCATTTTTTCACTGTTAGCTTCAGTTGCATGGAAAGTGCTAGCCTGAAGTTTAAAATCATTGGTGTACCTGTAAGCCAATTACATAATGTTTGGTTATAACGTAAGTTATGTGCCTGCTCAAACGTCTGCTGTAAAC
Source organism: Enteromius thamalakanensis (assembly GCA_032357475.1). NCBI lineage: Eukaryota > Metazoa > Chordata > Actinopteri > Cypriniformes > Cyprinidae > Enteromius > Enteromius thamalakanensis. The sequence goes on along the minus strand of JAUCMT010000154.1, from coordinate 7,474,775 downwards.
AAAGGTATGCAGTGAAAACTAAACCATTGAGCAAAATACTGCAACTTAATTGCAAGATTACAGCATGACTGGACACTGACCCTGTCTGTTACTGTTTGGTAACAGTTGATAAATTAAACTTTTTCCAAAATCTGTTTGGAGTAGGGCCACAATATCATCTCCATTTAAAATGTGATCCAAACAATCTTCTTGTTTGGGCTTCAATTGGCAAATGCTGGAAATCTTTTCCACAACAGAGCGAATAGCATCCTGTGTATCCATGTCTGCTGTCATTTTAGATTTCCCTAACCTTAACTACAATCTTAAATTCGGTGCTTAGTGTCTACGTCACGGCTCTAAGCCTGCCATCTGTTCATTGATTGGTCCGGCCGTTTTGGAGCCGGAGAGAAACTGAGAGATGGTCTGCTATATCAGACTGAGAACAGAAGCGAACTGAAATTGAGCAGAGGAATGAAGTCTGATGTAGTCAGGCTAGGAAAGTGGCAGTCTGGGCATTAATGACTAAATGATGGCAGAGGTTTTATTTTGTACGTAAACCAAGGTTGTATGTATTGGGAATTTTCTTTCGATAAGTAAAAATAGAAACAGGCAACAATGTTCGGCAGAGAACATACAGTACTTGGTGACAAAATATATACTTTTTATTAAAACTTATAAATCCTACTGTATCATATTTGATATTCTCATTTCTAAGGTCTAAAAATTCCAGCATAACCAAATCTTTGCTGAAAAAACTGTCACACACAATGTATTAATAATACTTTCGTCTAATTGATAGTTTATCGTTTTTTAACAAGAAATAAAGTATATGATTATAATTGCAAAAACATCCAGGCTCATGGTTCAAGTGTCTTTTTGTTGTGAAATAACCATTATGATTTTTAATTCTATTATTTTTATTTACAAATATAACTTTTTTAATGTTTGTATTATTTTAAAATGAATATTTACTAGCTGGTAGCTGCTGAGCTGGTAGCCCAAAAATCATGTAAAAATATATATATATATATTTATATATATAATTTATTACATGATTTTTGTATATATATATATATATATATTGTGGCCAATCGGCTGGTGTTGATGGGGTGCAGCTGGTTTCCAGTGTGAGTGCACGGGCGGCTTTCCACAATATATACAGGCTTTTGAGAAATGTTTATTTGTTCATCTCTCAATCATTACTGTAAAGCTATCAGAATTTCATATAAAATTTTTGCACATAAATAGGACCGTCTATGCCAAATTGTATATTTTACTCAGTTTGGGCCTCTGAATAAAACTGAGCAATGAGTATGAGCTCCATTTTGTCCCATATCATACTATATGAGTCATAAATGCCTGATGTATCACATATAATGTTCAACAAAAGTACACTGTTTTTTGTATATGTTGTCAAAAGATTCAAATAAACTACTTGCGCTCAATGCAAGTGACCTCAAATGTATGAAGCTGGTAACTCAACAGATTTGGTCCTGCAGCCTGACCCCAACCTGAACTTGAGCTACAAGAAGAACCACCTCACTGTGTGATCTGCCCATTTCTGGACAAGTCAGTCAAGTCCCAGAAATGCTTTTCTAAACAGCTGGTTGAATGCTGGTCAGTTTTTCACTAAAAGCGTAGGCTTAATGACAAACCTGCTGCATTGACAAACTTATAAAATCACCAACACAACACCAAGGTCATAACTCTGATTCTAGAGAAATGCATATACGCATACTGGTAAACCATGTAAGAAATGCACTGTAGGTTGCTTTTAAAGCATCTGCCAAAGGAATAAAAGTAAATATAATATTGTATTGCAACAAAAAGTTCCATTTAAATGCAGAGAGAGACATTATTGGTCGATACAAGGTAGATTCATCCACTGTCACAGTCTGTGGAGCCAGATTTGGCTCAATCACAGTCACCACAGGGACATATCCAGTTTCAGTCCAACTGAAGAGGCTTTCAAAGGGTAAACCTCCACTTCTGTCGACACACACTCATACACACACACATAAATGGCCCATCTTTAGATAAACACTAACAAACTAAAGCTTGGGTAGAGATTGCACCGACTGCACATCCAGTTTAGCAGCTCTCACATACACACCTCTACAAATACACAGAAAGCTTCTCTATCGTTCTCTTCACTCATCTCTCCTACCCACTTCATATTGTCTGCTTCTGTCAACTGACGAGCAGGCGCCTGCTTCTGTTGCCAAGGGAACAGGCTTAAATCAAATGAAGCCAACAGGAACTGAGTGACACTCACATGCATCTGTGGCCACAGATGAGCTAACACACACACACACACACATTTATACACAAACAAAAAAACTGATTCTAACACAACAAAATAGGACACATGCTGAGGAAACATAACACACACACAGATGTACGCTGGCACGATACATAGTTCAGACACAATACACAATGAATCAGGAACATAATGTACAACAAACTTTATGGATCAAAAAGGGGGTTACAAAAACTAAAGATGGGGTACAACAAGGGGCACAAGGATGATGACTCACAATCTAAAAAGTACATAAGCAATTCCACACCTTTTTGCACATACATCATCATAATAACAAAAAATGCTTTTTCTGTACATTTGCTAAAATATCATAATTCTGTGATATTCTTTGGAGTGAGTTGTGAAAAATAAGTACAATAGCTTAGCAATAGCAAGAGTATTTATTACTGAACTAAAAATATACTCAAGATCAAACTGAATAATTCTTTTGAAAATGTAAATGCATGCTATTTACAATTAGATGATAATGTATTATAGTTTAAATTCATGTTAAATCCAATCATGTGAACTTAGGAGTGCTTTTGAAATATGGTTAAACTGTTTTGATAAATATCCTGATAAGCATTTCAACTAAAATAATATGTCGGTATACATGCCATTTGTATCAAAATGTATTTAGTTCATTAAAAAATGCAACTGTATAACTTTACATTTAATATTAATTGCAAAGCTGGTTGGCAGTAACGTAATGTAGATTTAAATGTATGTTATTTACTGGCAACAGTTTGTTCAAAGATAAATGAACATTAAACAAAATGCAAAGCATTTCTGGGAACCAATATCAGAAAAAAAACTGAAAAGGGTTGATGAGGATTTCTGGTTTCCCAGAATGCTTTGTTTGAGGCTGTTTTTTCTGTAAAGATAAAATAATTGTTTATGTTTAAGGTTCATTAATATTTGAAGAAACTGTTGCCAATAAATGTGATAAATATAAATCTACAGTAAGTTACTGGCAACTAGCTGCATAACTACAGCAAATCACTGAAATCAAGTGTCATCACCTGTCCATTACAGTCCCAACAGTGAAGCATGGTGGTGGCAGCATTATGCCGTGGGGGTGTTTTTCAGCTGCAGGGACAGGACGATTGGTTGCAATAGAGGGAAAGATGAATGTGGCCAGGTACAGGTATATCCTGGGCCAACACAACAACTCAGTGACTGTCCCCAAATCCAGGTGTGAAAAACTTTCTTTCCCAAAAAGACTCATGGCTGTATTCGATCAAAAGGGTCTGAATACTTAGGACCATGTGATATTTTTTTTTTTCTATTTTAATAAATCTGCAAAAATGTCAACAATTCTGTGTTTTTCTGTCAATATGGGGTGCTGTGTGTACATTAATGAAGAAAAAATGAACTTAAATGATTTTAGCAAATGACTGCAATATAACAGTGAAAAATTTAAGGGGGTCTGAATACTTTCCATACCCACTGTATATGTGTATTCCCTGAAGATTCTGTTGTTGAAAAGCCATTTTCTTAATATATATATATATATATATATATATGGTTAATTAAAAAAAATAAATAAATGAAGATGTAAACAGTGAAATATATACTCTCTCTCCCTCTCTCTCTCTCTATATATATATGTATATATATATTTCATTAAAAATATTTGCAATATTTAAATCTATTTGTTAACTATGTTTAAATAAATACAGCTGTGAAAAAATTAAGACACCACGTGAAAATTGTCAGATTGACAGAGTGAACTACTTATGACAATTCTTACAAAAAAAATTTATTATTTAAAGAATATTTCTTTTTTTTTAATTTTGAAGAAAATAGTTCTCTTAATTTGTGTGTGTTCACTGCTGTGTGTCTGCACCTGGATGCAGATTAAACGCAGAGCATAAATTCCAAGTATGGGTCACCATACCTGGCACTTTTCCAGAGCTGTATCGGTTGTTTGTATTTTCACCTGCAGCAGCACTGTATTCCCACAGCTTAACACATTCTATAGACTTCATAGAATCTGAATAGAATGTGGAATCAAATGAATACAAATGAAATCCAGTTACTTCATTAGAGATTGCTATGACACTAAGTGATGTTTTTACAGTGCTCCTTTACGTGAGGAAGGAGTCGGATGAGGTGTTTGACGCTCTGATGCTGCGGACACCCACTCTCAGAGGACTCATAGATGCAGTGAGTATCTGTCACTAAAGGAGGCGCTCCACTCTAAATTACTGACACAGAGCCGATCAGTATAGGTGTCAAATAAAATAGTCCATCCAATTGATAAATTAAGTTCAGTGCAAAGATTACATATGTGAAATAAAATGAATGAAATCTAAGTGAATACTGAACAAAGATTTTTTTTACTTCTTATTAATAAGCACAATCAATCATGTGATGACTGATATACGATTTAGTCACAATTTCTTTCATATCGACAGATTTCAGAGAAGTACGGTTTTCCCATTGACAGAATTGCCAAGATTTACAAGAAGAGCAAGAAAGGGTAAGTGATTCAAAATACACATCACGTCAGAATCAGATGACAGCTAATAAGCCTGTTGTGATTTTGTTTATTCTATTTGTTGCAGGATCCTGGTGAACATGGACGACAATATCATTGAGCACTACTCTAACGAGGACACATTTATCCTGAGTATCGAGAACTACGCAGATGCATACAAAATCACATTAACGGAAATATGAACACCATCACATGCCTTTCTAACATTCAGTATGTTTAAGCTAAAAGACTTGTTACTTGGACTCCAGCCTGGTCAGATTCAACATCAGCTTTCCATAAATTGAATTGACATCAGCTAGAGCTGACATACCTCATTTTTAAGAGACCTTAAGTATGATTTTTAACGGTCAATAGGAGTTTTGGTGTATCCTAAACATGTCCACATGTGGATGGATGTGGACTTTTTCTATCATTGGCTTCACTTTTAAGGACCAAAGTACAGACTAATTCCCATTTGACTTGATTTTGGAGACCAACATCAAACACCCACATTTCTTCAACGTGTCAAAATTCTGGGCATACAGTTTGTATATTCAACAAAAGCAAGCATCCATTGGAATTATAATGCTTGCAGCAAAAATATGAATGTGGGACTTTTCTGTGGAGTTTAACACTGCTGAGCTACTGATCTCTGAAAAGTATCCCATATTGTCAATGTTTTTGTGTGTGTGTGTGTATTATGTTGCCATTAATATTATTGTTAATGTTAGCTTGGTAGATACGATTCAGCTTCTTACTGACTTTTTTTCTGATGCAAAAAGAAAGCTATTTTTATGAGACTGTGCCTTTTTAAGTTTTTAATATGTTTAATAGAGCAAAGCAGGAAATATGTATAAATACTGTATTGTTTTACTGTACAGTGCCGATTATCAGAAAATTCATCAGATGAGGAAGTCGCAGTAAGTGTAGCTCCGACACATTTCAGTTGCATGTTTTACATGTTGCACTCATGTCTTAATGTGAAATTTTTATAAAAGTTCCATTGGTTTTAAATGCAAAAGATTTCATGACCTTTTGGATAGCTGAGGTCTTTCCCTTTTGCATCAAAATTTGAGTGTGCATGACATTAACTAGTGCATATACAGTCGATCTGCACCATTTTGTTAATGTTTAATGTTTGAAAATCATCTTCCAAAAGAAATAATGTAAAAGGGCACTTCAGAAATGATGATTTGTTTGTAAATAAATGCATTTTTATCAAGATTGGATTGTTTTTTTCACACTACAATTAAAGGGATTGTTTACCAAAATTTGCTGTAAAGTCACACACTCTCAGGCCATACAAGATATAGATGAGTTTGTTAGAGAAATGTAGCATTGCATCGCTTGCTCATCAATGGATCCTCTTCAGTGAATGGGTGTCGTCAGAATGAGAGTCCAATCCATACTATAATGATAAAAATCCACCCAGTGTTTTTGTTAAAACCTTATTTTAAGGCTCAAATCAGGCTGTTCTGAGATTCGTCTCAGAATGACGTAGTTCCTACTTGATAATGTTCAGTGCTGTTGTTTCTTTTGATCAAATAGTGTTATAAAAAGCATATTTCTCAGGTGAGATCAGTCAGTCTCGGAATGATAAATGTTTCTATAGCAAACATAATATGATTCTTTAGGGTTTGTTTTAAAATTGTTCAAAGATAGTGTAAAAAAATGTACATTTTACCCAGTGAAAAACAGCTCTTTTGAAATCACTCTGTTCTGCGTACTTCCCCTTTAAATCTTCACGAGCTCCACTGACCCCGCCCCTCTTTTCAGAGGCACTCTCTGGTCAAAGGTAAGACACCAGTTCAGTCTTCAGAACTGGTGGATCTTTATCATTGTAGAGTGGTTGTGTACACACACTCCCAACACACATTTCAGTCCAAACAGCGTGTAAAAGTGCATGTGGCACCGGAAGACTCTTTTAATGAACTAATAGGATGTAAAATTAGAATGCCTCTTAAAAAATCAAAACCAAAATGTGTTATCACCAGTAAAGTATGGAGTGCCACAAGGATCTGTCCTAGGCCCTCTACTATTTTCAATATACATGCTGCCCCTTGGTAATATTTTTAGAAAACACGGGATTAATTTTCATTGTTATGCTGATGATACTCAACTATATACTGTATCTCAACAAGACCAGATGAAACATCTAAATTATCGAAGTTAACAGCGTGTGTTAAAAATGTAAAAGATTGGATGACGAATAATTTTCTGCTATTAAACTCAATACAAAAACAAAAAAAAAACAATACACAAAATCTTTTGACTTACAATTTACAACTAGATGGATGTATGAGGACTTCGGATGATGCCAACTCTGCACTAAAAGACAGCACTACCGAACTCTGCTACTTATTTATAATGTTCCTTGTCTGTTCGATTACGTCATTAATTGATCTTTACCTCACATCTATGCCATATCTACATGTACAAGCTACATATACTGTAAAACATTACCTTGTTGTAAAGCTGCTTTGCAATGATATGTATCATGAAAAGTGCTACACAAATAAATTGAACTGAATATTTGTGTTAAATGTTGTATTTCATCAATTCATCTTCAGTTATTGCTCATCTGTATATTTGAAAATAAATATTAACTATGACTTCTTTTTTCCTGTTTCCTGCAGATTTTATGCTGCTGAAATTTGCATCGCTCTTAATTTTCTGCACGAGAAGAGCATTATTTACCGGGATTTAAAACTGGACAACGTATTGTTGGACCAGGATGGCCATATCAAAATTACAGATTATGGCATGTGCAAGGTAAAACATACTGCTAATAGAAAGGGTGTTATATCTCTGATTAAGTAAAAACAGAACTCATAACAGATTTTTAAATGTTGTTACAGGAGGGAATCAGACCAGGTGACACCACCAGCACATTCTGTGGGACGCCCAACTACATTGCCCCAGAGATCCTGAGGGGAGAGGATTACGGTAGGTGTGAATGAAGACTCACTATCAGTAGTGTATACAGTACTTAATATGATTACATTTTAGGAATTCTAAGAAAAACCTACAAGACAAAGTCATTCAAGTTACTGAAATAATAATGCATACATATATATAGTATTTGTTAAGAACTGTTAAGTCAATCAAGCAGATAAAAAACACTTACACACTCTCTCTCTCTCTCTCTCTTTCTCTCTCTCTCTCTCTTTCTCTTTCTCTCAGGGTTCAGTGTAGACTGGTGGGCTCTGGGCGTTCTCATGTTTGAAATGATGGCAGGCCGATCTCCCTTTGACATCATCACTGACAATCCTGATATGAACACAGAGGAATATCTCTTCCAGGGTGAGCTTTTGTGAATTCGACTGAAGCTATGCATTATGTATTAAGTTTCTAATGAAGTTATTGTCCACTATGAGTTTTGCTTTTTTTTTAATTGCATTTTGGCACTTGGGTGTTAATTCTGAACATACTCAAAGTTTTTTGTTGTGTGTTGTTTCAGTGATGCAGTCCCTCTGATTCATACATATTATTAAACTCTGCATCGTTTTTTCCCCACTGTCTTAACTTTGAGTTTTAGATGATTGTATGCTCAGTTGTTGTAAATGGTTATTCTGGTCTAGTTTACCTTGGTTATGTTGACGGAGTTATGATCATTCTAAAAAATTAGTTAACAGTGCAATTGAATTTTAATATTTTTCATCTCATCTTCATTGCTGGCAAAAAAAAAAACATAATTAGTTTTACATAATATTAGTCATTTTAATAATCAATCGCCACTCAAATAATCCTCGAAAAAGAAAAGAAAAAGATACACTTTTTAGTTTTATCTCTAATTTGTCATTACTCTTTGTGCAGTCACACATGTTTGATTTCATTAATCACATTTTTTGACTGAACTGAAAGACGTAATGTGTTTCATTAGGATATCAAGTTGAAAGTTATATAATTAAAGTATACAGTTCATTTTAAATAATTATAACAAACCTGCATTATGCCTACTTAAAATAAATTAAACATTTCCTTTCATGGCATTATTTGACTATTTAAAGTGCCCCTATTATGCCTTTTTAAAGGTTGCTAATATTGCTTTATGAGTCTCTTAAAACAGGTTTACGTGTATGCAAGGTCAAAAAAACACTTTAGTTTTCTCCAAAAATAGATTTAATTTTTTAAATGATTCGTAAACGACTTGTGTGAAGCAGAATCAGTCTGTCTAAACCCCTTCCTCCCGTGAGCCGTCACTGCTGTGATTGGTCAGATGGCGCAGTCCTTTATGATTGGTCTACTGATACAGCGTGTGCTGGAAAACAAAATGTCCCTTGCCATAACATAACAGAAAAAGATTCGAATTGCTGACGACTTGTTTAGGTGAATGTGAGCCGACTTTTTGATAGACAATAACTTTATTTATCGTGCACCGTCGGTGTCACAACTTTGCAGATAGTTTATGTTCACATACAGCTGCATGACACACTGCATGAACGATCATATTTGAAAAGGCATAATAGGGGCACTTTAAGGTATTAAAGCAGTGATATTATTACTTAGATTTATACTCTTATTAGAGGTTCATACAGCTTATTGCAGAGATTGCACCCTTGACATGCTGAATGAAATTAAATTTTATGACCTACACTGGTTATAGTTCAGTAACTTTGCACACATTTCTCATACCAACAATTCAAGTTTGCGTCAATTATTTATTTGGCTTTGTAGGACGTCTCTGCATGCTGCATTTATTTGATCAGAAGTACAGTTAATAGCAAATAGTGAAATATCATTACAATTTAAAATATATTTTGTTTTTTTAAACATATTTTTATGAATGATATAATAAATAATAATATATTGATATATTTTACAATGCAATTTATTCCTGTGATGACAAAGCTGAATTTGTTTTAGTGGCCATTAGTCACATGATCCTTTAGAACCCATTCTAATATGCTGATTTGCTGATAATTTTTTATTGTAATTAATGTTAAAAACAATCGTGCTGCTTAATATTTTTGTAAAAATAATGCTACTTTTTAAGGATTTGCTAAAACAAAAAGAGGTAATTGTAATTGTTACAAATGTTTTCTTATTAAAACTTTTAATCACTTTAATGCATCTTTGCTGAATAAAAACATTAATATTTATATATATATATATATATATATATATTTATATATATATAACTTTTAAACGTAGTGTAGATTTTTGTAGTTTTCTGTAGCGTGTATATGTATATATTATTTAACATTTGTGACTCCTTCCTGGCATTTTTTTTAGTCATTCCCGTATTAGACATTCTTTCATCCCCCCCTTTCCTCACCTCCCGTCTATCTCCAGAGCAGAGACTGTGTGGTCATCTGCTTCCCTGTCTGTTCTCTGGTGCTCCAGCCGAGAGGGCAGCTTGCTCCTGGATCACTCTCATTCATACAGACACACACGACATGATCCTGGATCTCTCTCCACAACCGGAACTCCGTTCCCCCCATCCAAACCTCAGTTCGTCCATATGCTGCAGCGCCGTCCCAGTCCAACCTCCCCCCGGCCCTACACGGCCTCCCCCTGCCGGCACTCCGCCGCCCACCCAGGAGCAGGGCAGATGCTGCCACTGCCGAGCCAACACTTTAGCCGCTTTCGGGCCGCCATCCAAACCGCGTCACAGCAGCAGGGCAGAGCCCCAGCAAGACCTAAATCCCTTTAGCTTTTCATTCGGAAAAGAAAACAAACAGGGGATGTGGCATTCGGAGTGGGGAAAGATAAACGCTCGTCTGCGTTCCGTGTCTGAGAGAGATGAAATTTAACAGGCTTTGCTTCTGGACGGTCGCCAGAGATGCGCAACTGTAAAAGAAATCCGAAAATGCAGGGATGAGATGTATTAAAAAGACACGTTTTTTTTTGCTTTTTGTGGGGTGTTTTAAATCCACTTAACACCGCGACAGAATTTTATGAATTTACAGAAATAAACACGGAGCGTAGAGGAATCTTTTGAGTCTTTGATTGAATATTGAAGGGCTTATTCAGGCGTCTGTAGTGCGTGGGAGTACGAGCGAGAGATTTTGTGTGTGTGGGTTAAGGCCTGTCTCTCTCTAACACCGCCGCACAACATGACGGCCATACTCTGCAAGAATGACTCATACGCTTTTATCTTCTCTCTTCCTTTTTTCCCCCTTCTCTTTCAGTCATTTTGGAGAAGCCGATACGGATTCCCAGGTCATTGTCTGTGAAAGCTGCGAGTGTGCTGAAAGGCTTTCTGAACAAGGTGAGAACAAGGTGTACTTGGTACCTGAATGAACGCTGCCGTACAACTGTAGTGTGTTTGAAAAACACAAAAAGACAAGAATAAGTGATCAGAAATGAGAATGTGAAGAGATAAGAAGTTATAAGCTGTATAAACTAGTGTTGCTTTATATTAACTAGCAGTTCATGTAGCAGGCCAAGGTTAAGGGTTTCCCAATAGTCAAGTCAACTTTTATTTAAATAGCGCTTTTAACAATGCAGACTGTAGCAAAGCACTGAACATTATCAAGTAGGATGGTAATGTATAATGATGAGAATTAAACTATTTATTTATTAAATGCAGAGACGGTCTCTGTAGTCAAGACGATGGTAATCGCTAGTAATCAGGTGTCCCCAACTAAGCAAGCCAGAGGCATACATTATGCGAAATATTAGACTATATACTATTTTTTATTATTATTATTATTTTTTTTTTTTACTGATGTCTTAATTAATGAATTGAAACAAGTTACGGCAACAACTGCGTAAATGAATATATTTCAACAACAAATAGAAATGTTATTATTTAAAAACTGCATTATGCAACTTACATGTTTGCATGTAAGCGGCAAGGAACCAAAACCCCATCCATGAGAGAATGGGGAAAAAAACCTTGGGAGAACCAGGCTTATAGGCTTATTCAATAGGGTGAATGTACTGTAAGGGTCTTTAATAAAAGGGTTCTGGAAAAACATTTTAATACAGTACTAACCCTTTTCAAGGTCATGCTTCTATTAAAATCATACTGTAAGAAATTCAACTGTGTTTGGGAAAAAAAAGTTTATGTGCTGAATTCAATAAATTTCTATTACCCACAACCCTGAAATGAAATGCACCAATCAAACAAGTTGCTGTTACCATGGAAACATGATTCTACACAGCAGTGAGTTTTTGCAGGCTAGAGGCAGGTCAAATAAACTAATGTCAGCTATTGTGATTGGTGCAGTCATTTGTTGTTTTAGTGTAGCTTTACTTTGGGTATTATGATTTATATTTTTAGCTAAATATTTACAGTATAGGGGTGTAATGGTACACAAAGATCAATACATGAGGTTTAACATCACGGTTCGGTATGGTTTTGGAACAGCAGAGAGGAAAACTAAACGTAAAATAGCTTTTTTTGCTGACAAACTCCTCTTTCTTCAAATTAAATTTAATTATACATAACATTTTCTTAGGGATAAAAGCTTACCTCAGCTAATGCTCTATAGGGAACCTTTTTACATTAATATAAGCTTACAGTTAACAACAAGCATAAATTAAATTACTGTTTTCTTATATATAATAATCAACCTTTAACTTACCTCAAGGCTCAACAAGAAGTATGCAAACATGTAAGTTGCATAATGCAGTTTTTAAATAATAACATTTCTATTTGTTGTTGAAATATATTCATTTACGCAGTTGTTGCCGTAACTTGTTTCAATTCATTAATTAAGACATCAGTAACAAGTAAAAAAAAAAATAATAATAATAATAAATAGTATATAGTCTAATAATTCGCATAATGTATGCAATATTTACATAAAATAACGGCAAAACAGCATTTATTTTTAGAAATTCCTGGAAAAATTTAAATAATAAATTGAAAGATGATAAAATATAACTGGAATAAAAGTTTCCAATTAAGTTCTACTCAGTTTAAAAAGAATAGTGTTTTTGTTCGGCGTGCACCGTAAGCATCACACCCCTAATATCTTATATGTATATTTATTTCTGTTATTGTTATAAGATAATAATATAATTATTTTGTTATATATCAAGTTTCATAAAAGTGGTGTTTTGTGATAAGAAAACCCAGACTGTTTCAATTACAACATTAGTTTATTCTTTGTCTTCTGAAACCTTGATCACTGTTGCGCTCCATTACACAAACAAGATAGATGAGAAGCAAATATGCTCTGAGGGAGGAAAAACATCATCATTTATGAACATTACAAACTGAGCATTATAAATGAGGTTCTTAATTCTCCATAAATGTGCACACAGTTTGCCTCTGATTGAACAAATATATGTCGTATAATAAGGAGGGTCATCATCCTCCAGATGAAACCGATCTCCTGAGAGTGTACACGCTTCTTTTCGTGTGCCCGTGTGCATGACGACTTGATTAGATCTGTGAATAATGAAGCGTTTTCCTTTAATCGTCGAGACAAATTGCATTTATTGAAGCTCTGGGGTTCCTCAGACTCAACAGCAGCCTGTAATCAGTGTTATCAGCCCTCTTAGCCATTGCCTGATTCATTGGGATTAAATGAGCGTAGATCAGCTCAGCGAGTCACTTCCAGACCCCTGAATCCTCATCTAACGTTTCAGGGCACAAGATAACGTCTGCTACATAGGCTAGAGTGAATGTGTTCAATTCTATGCACCTGAAATAAAGCGTACATGAAGTGAATAGGTTCCATGCTTTTGAAGTTTTCTACACAAGATCTGGCTTTTGTTAGGTGTGTTATTAATAGAGTGTGCGTTCTGTTTAGGACCCAAAAGAGAGGCTGGGATGCCAAGTTCAGACCGGATTCACAGACATCAAGTCTCATACGTTCTTCAGAAGCATAGACTGGGACCAGGTAGGCAAACATGCTTTGTCATTTTTTGATATTTGGAAATCCTGAAAGGTTTATAACAAAGCCCTGCATTTAAAAAAAAAAAAAAAGAAAGCTAATTTGCAAAAAAGACCTAATATCATAGGATATATCTTATATCTGAGGATGCTCAGTATTTAAAAAATTAAAGCAATCAAATCTAAACAAAAAAAATCCTGTTTTTTTAATTTATATAAAGCTTTAATGCTTGGGGTTTAATGACAAAAGCAAGTATTCAAAATATCTGCACATGAGCGGTAATCAGGATCAGACATGAAATAATGTCTTTAGAGTTATGATGTGAAAATCAGCTGCAAACAAATAGTTGTAGTCTGGCAGAGAAAGGATTTTTTTTCTGGTGATTAAAGAATAATACAAAAATTCTTTATCTTATAAATGGTTCTCAGAAGCAAAATCACTCGCAAGACTCGCAATAATGGCAGTTGCTTGTCTGCTTTTTCTTCCTTAAAATGAGTGTCATCAAACATAGTGCCTAAAAGTTGCTATTAAAGAGATTCGAGGTGATCTGGTTTAAAGTATTGACTGAAACCCAAGAATTAAGAAGTTACTCTGAACAGGAGTACAAAATACTGCTATTTTAGAATATTTAAGCCAGGATTACAGCAGCTCTTTCAAAGTTGTTTATAAAGTGCACTGTGGGAAGAGAGGAGGTAGTGTGTGGCCATTGATAGTTGGGCGTTATCCTCTGTACCAGCAGCAGAAATGAAAGAGAATATCAAATGAGATTCAGCCTTTGCTGAAGCGGCACAAGGTTTAAGGGGGGATGTTAATTGGTCTGGTATAAATGATGCACACAATGCTGAAACATGAAAGTCAGTGAGTGAGCATACAATATTCAGGAGCTGCAGAATGCGGTGTGTGTGAGGGTGTAATGAGTGTATTAGTATGTGTAAGAGAACTTTGGATGCAATGCGGAGAGGTAGAGATAGACAAGATAGGTAGAGAGAGAAGTAAAGAGAGAATGAATTTAGTTGGTCAGGCTGTAATAGCACCTGTTGAATTTACACTCCTATCATTCATAGAATAATGATGTTCTTTTTAAACATTTATGTACAATTAGAATCATTTTTTTTTTGTTAATGTGATGTTAAAATTGATCCAGTTTCTTAATGATTGTGCATGTTACTTTAAGGAGAATAATTCTTGTCTTTCTTATATTTGAACACCTGGATCCATTCTAGTCTGTAACGCCCACTTTTCAAGATCCAGTCTGTTGTTAATGGATAAAATTAAGTTATTTTTTTCTCAGTAACCTCAAGTTACAGTTACAATGTTACAAGTTATTTTAGTTCCTTTCCTTCACAACCTTCAGTTTGGGAAACCTTGATATTAATTAATACATACATGTAATGTAGTCTATTATGTTACAAGCTAAAATTTTTGTCATGCAATTTGGAATCAGTAACGTACATAAATTTATAGTTGTATCCAGTAGATCACAAATGTTACACAATCTGTATTTTTTGTTTTAAAAATGGCAGATTCAATTATTCTTTCTGCGTATTTTCTTTTCTTTAAGTCATTTTATTTAGACATGCATCACAATATAGCAGAAAATATCACTACCTGTGTTACATTCTGATATTTGACATGCATCTTATCTTTGAAATCAGTGCAGAGAGTGTGAAAACACCATGTAGACTGAAAACTGCAGAGACAGCAAATTACTATCTCACTTGCCTCAGAGGCTCTGTACTTGTACTGTACATCTTCACATAGCAGAGTCCTCAGCCAAGCATTCAGCTGCGATCTGTCGTGTTGTTTTAGATGTAATTGCGGTTAGCTTTGGCTGGTCGTGTCCATCATGTATTTCCACAAAGGTTGGCACAGTGGAAAGGAAATGATACGCTCTAGAGTTCTGTCACTAACCCACCATGCTTCAGTTGCTGGGAATTTCCGCCACTTTACCCGCGCAATGTATGAGTTTGGACACACACACACACACGTAGCCGCTGTTCTATACATGGAATCAACCCCCCAAGCTCCTCTAATGAACGGGGCTGCGGTACACTTGTTGTTGATTGCTCATGAATGAATGAAGACATTGATTTGATGCTCAACTGAAGCACGTAGCCCGTCTAAACTATTACCACGTCTACCCTGATATACACGTTTCAAGTGGATATTTTCGCTGCAGTACTTCTATAAGAGATTCCTTGAGACAAGATATTTCGTTCAGCTTGACCTTTTCGATAAATGCTACAATTGCCATTTCAGAACTATTTTCTTTTGATGATTGGTCGTGCATGTGTGTGTCTGCCACCTGCCTTTGAGTGATCATTTCTTTCAGCTTTACCAGATGTCAAAGAAGAACGTACCATTGCACACATATGAGGGTTTCCAAGAATATACTATTAAAACACACTGTTAAACAATCCTGTAGAAATTACAGTATTACTGTAGATCTACTTACGGTAGATTTAAATTTATTTCGGGCAATATTTTTATATTATATTTAATTTTTTAAAATTAATATTTATATTAAGATAAATGAACATTAAACATTTTTATCTTTACAGGAAAAAATAAATAAAATAACAGCCTCATGAAAAGCATTTCTAATTATAATTTTAATTATAATTTTCTATATATAATTTTATAATTACAATATTTCGGATTATAATAGTTTTATTTTTATTTATAAGACTTTTTAATGTTTAATGTTCATTTATCTTTATACAAATTGTTGCCAATAAAATTGATAAATATAAATTTACAGTAGGAACAAAATAGACAATTAATTTATCTTGCTTATTATAATTTTAAAAGCTAACATTTAATGTATAGGTTACTACATTTTATGATATTTTTATTTTACTTTTTTTGCACAATTTTACAAAATAAAATAAAAATGTTAAATTACCTTTACTTATCATGTCATATTTTATATAAAATATGCTTAACTAACACTGCTATATTATTGGTAACCAAGGACAGTTGGCAGTAATCCTTTTTGTGTACAATTTTTTATTAAAGTTCAGTGATTATGATAAAAATTATAATTTAGATATATCATTTATTTAAATCCGTTAATTATTAATAAAGTTAGATCATTTAACTTAATTAATCATTTAACTTGTAATTAATATTTGTATGTTTTTTCATGGTTTAAGATTAAAAGATTGTCATCCATGCTTTATATTAATATAGTATTCATTATATTTTAAGAATATTTTATTTGTATGTATAAAACATTTCTGTTGTTTTTTTTTGGATGACACAAAGTTCAAGACGATCTCAATGTGACCTTCGTAAAACAAAACGCGGAGAAAAAAGTTCAAATGTTTCAGTTTCTATAAAAATAAGGTGACATAAAAAGCGCCTCTCATTGAATTATCCACCTATAGCTAAATATTTTATCGAGCGTGTTGTGACTATTTAAAAAATGTGACAGCAGAGAGGAGGAAGGTGGGAATAGGAAAAACAGAAAAAGTCACGGAATGAAGATTAGTGCAATGAGAGAAGCTTCAGCGTTCCTTTAGGGACTGTGATTTAGACAGTGAGAGACAGAGGGGGTGAAAGAGTGGGAGAGAGAGGCTGATTTTGACAGTGTGAGGCAGATTGCAAAAGATAGAGTGAGAAAGGCTTGAATGAGGAGAGGGAAATGATTTTAGACAGTGAGAGACAAAGTGGGAGAGAGTGAGAAAAGGAGAGAGAGTGAGACGAATGAGAAGACTGAGACGGTGAGAGACAAAGTGATAGAGAGCGAGCTGAATGAGAAAGCAGGGGGTAGACTAAGAGAGTGGGAGAGAGACAGAATGGTACGGCTGCTGAAAAAGCTCCTCTCCGCTCAGACAGATCCTCTTCACACCGTCTGCGGTGTGGGCCCTGGAGGAGAGACACAGCTCAGCTCTCCCTCTCTGTGACGGCAGCTTGTAAAGACAGATTTAGCAGGGGAGGCTGCACAGGAAGTCCACGTCTGAGATCAGTCCTGAGACCCAAGAGGCTGGTTTTGGAACTGGTGCATGTAAATTCTCGAGTGGGGAGAAATTTGTAACAACGTTCGGTCTCATTTTTCTACTAATTTTGAATTTGGAAACTCATTCGACAGCATAAACGGTATAATGCTGTCCAAAAGCCTGGTCCAAAAGTTAAATATTTTAAACCACTTTGGAAACGTGTGATTTAAGACTTGAAATGTTTCAAAAGAAGCACAGATACAAAGAAAAACATTACATTTAATGTTTTTTGTAACCTGATGTTGTAGTTAAAACATCTACCTGGCTAACTGGACTATGCTCACTCTTCACAAATGGAAATCAGAGGGTCTTCAGCTCATGTTCACATGCACAATAAGAGGACAATGTAGCATATTCGGTCATTAAGGGGAATGTAGCCTATATAAATAATTACTGTTAATGATGATTCATTGCAATTATTTATATCAGCTGCCAG
Organism: Enteromius thamalakanensis; assembly: GCA_032357475.1. Lineage (NCBI taxonomy): Eukaryota > Metazoa > Chordata > Actinopteri > Cypriniformes > Cyprinidae > Enteromius > Enteromius thamalakanensis. The sequence goes on along the minus strand of JAUCMT010000154.1, from coordinate 7,456,783 downwards.
TAGTAACTGTAGCAGAATTACCATCAGCTAGTCTGTTCATTCAGCAAACATATAGTGTAAGTTCATATAAACTCTAAGAAGGGATATTTTCGTGGCCACAGAAAAACGTCTAGGTTACCTATTGTAATCAGGGAACGGAGACGTTATGTCGTGACGACAGACTAGGTATATGACCCAGTCTGTCGTCACGACATAATGTCGTAGTGACCGACAGACAAGGGAACACCTTCTTAAAGTATCGCTGCATTAGAGCATGTAGCGAGGGTCGAAATCGTAAAGGGACGTTCATTTGCAAGGAAGAATTAGAAACTCATTTTATTTGTGCAAAATCGCAGTGGGGCCTTTTGAAACATGTTGAGGTCACACCTCTTGTGGGTCAAAGATCCTTTGGAGGGAAAGTTTATGTCTCTTTGTTTCTTAGCATGGTCATTTGCATATGCGCTGGATTGGAGGTTGACAAATTAGAAGAGATTTGTAAAACACTGAATGTTGCAAAGATATCAACATACACTCTCAATTAGATCGTCTGAAGACGAGTCCTTAGATACCAAACACCAAATGTGTTGATATTATAAGGTGATATTAGCTAGTGATCTGTCATAAACATGCATAAAACAGTTTACCATACACAAGACAATAGCAATATACACAATGACCTGAAGGATACGTGTTCACTCAAAGAAAATTTTCCAGTGAATTCATTTAGAGAAGAGTCCATTGTCTTTTCAACACGGAGAACTAGTCAGAGTTGCTTTGTTCACATTCCTTCAAGCAATAAACCGCTGTTATTAGTAGGGTGCCATGGAATCAGAGGCCTGTTTTGCCTTCATGAGGTGTTTGCTGCCTTTCGGGGAGTTGAAGTTTGAGTTGAATAGAGTTACTGTACCTCTTGGGCTGATTGGTTCAAATGCTACAGAGCAGTACTGAGTAATTGTTTTCCATTTATTTATTTATTTTGAAATAGCCACACATTTTACAGATTCTGCGGGGGATATATACATTTATATGAGCACATCTGTAAATGCAGACTGCCCATCAGAAATCTTTCTTCATCCGCGTCGAGGGGCTGGTTAACCACAAAAGGGGCTCTAAATTCAGCAGTGGGCAGACAGAATTTCACTGCAGTACAATTGAGAAATTCAGTGGCGTCTTTCTCCTCTTGGCTATTTTCTGCACTGGCAGCGATCCTTTACACGTCTAAAGAGATGGTAACATTCTTGCTGAAATCAGACCTCTTGCTCTTCAGAACCTCAGGAATCCATTGATCTATTTTATCAGTCTGTTGAGGATACCGCGCTGCTATAGTGCTACACCTCTTCTATGGCGTAATGCTGAACCCATTCAAAACTCGTTTATCACGTTCTGTCAAACACGGTCCGTGGAGGACAATTCTCCTCTATAACAAGCTCTGCAAGAACTGATATTTCACCAGATCCGGGATCAGTGCCGAATTGTGTTTGTGCTATGTCTGTTTGAATAAAGTCCCCAGAGGGCCACTTGACTGTACGTGGGTGTGTGTGGGGTCGAAATGCCTCCAGCAAGAGTGAAACCTAAAATAACATGAATGACACCTCTATGCCGTAATATCAGGCTCGGGTTTCAAAGGGAGTGCAGGGGGGAAATGTGTGATGCCGCAGAGGAAGAAACACAGAAAGACGGACAATCTGGCGTTCTGACCAAAATAAACAAGCCTCTTCACAGCACAAATGTTTCTTCAGAATTGAAACTTGTTTGAAAGAGAGAAAGCAAGCACACCTGGGTACTATTTCTACATTTTCAAAACTTTTAGGACGCCACCGATCACGCATCTAACACTACCAACATTTCCTTTCACACAACCTGTTTAGAAAGTAATGCGAACATTTGTTATGAAAAGTTAATTAAATGAATTAATTAAAGTAATTAAAGTAATTAATTTAATTAATTAGGGGTCATGTAAAATGCACAATAGGACAAGTTTGGGGTTGGGAAGATTTATCAAAATTACAGTAATATTGGGTATAAGTAACCTTTTAATTTGAATATGTTTTAAAATATAATTTATTCATGTGATGGCAACGCTACATTACTCCAATCTTCAGTATGACGTGATCCTTCAGGAATCATATGCTGATTTGGTCTAAATTTTGCTGTTTTTGTCTTCTTTATAAGATATTTAAAGTTACAAACAACAGTGTTATTTGAAAAATAAATATTTTGTGACATTTTAAATGTTTTTGAATGATTACTGACTTGCAACTTTTGACTGGTACCGTACTTTTGTGTCAATTTTGTGTAGTCGACAAAACTAGATAATAATGCATTGGGAATCCAAGTTCCTTTATAAGCCATTTGTGTGAGCTTGTAAAAGGGAATCATGTATCTAGTCGCAAAGGATTCCAGTTCATCCTTTTCCGCTGCGCTCTGAGACACATCCCACTCTGGACGCACTGTCCTTTAATCCAAAAGACTAAATCTCTTACAAGGAAGGATTTCACCCCCCACCCTCTTTTTTCGTCTGCCAGATCCGTCAAACAAAAAAGGCTTCCATCACTTCCTCCTCCTCCTCCTCCTCTCCCCCACCGTGTGGGACGTCAGGCTTTTCCAGAGCTCACTCTGCTTTTGAAGTGTCTGGCTGCTGCGTTCCTTTGAAGCCTGCTTGGAAAATCTCGTATTGAACTAAGAACCCGCCGTGGCTCTATAGATTACTGTCTGTCAGTTCATCTGACTGCAGCCCACTTGCGTTCTGCTAATTATGAGTGACAGGTTTACCGACAAATTGACTTCAATCGGCTTGTAGACTGCAATGATTGTGTGCTCAACAGTTAGTGTTCATAGTTCAATGAAGTGCATCTTGAGCTTCTCGTGGAGAGTGAAAATATCACATCACCCCAAGATACTGGATGACCTCATTTGTAAGCACTTAAGTTGCACTTCATTTGGAATTGAACTGAGAATGCCTGAATTCCTGAATTCAAATGAAATTTGAAACGAGGGAGAAAACAGGATGCAGAAGATAGATAGATAGATAGATAGATAGATAGATAGATAGATAGATAGATAGATAGATAGATAGATAGATAGATAG
>JAUCMT010000154.1:7431386-7448925 GCA_032357475.1 Enteromius thamalakanensis | reverse complement strand
TTATTTCTTAAATACACACAAATTTTTTAGGTGTATTTATATAAATATACACTGTACACACATAGATTATATATAATAGTCAAACTTTTATTTTGGATGCAACAGTAAATATCTTAATTCTTAATTTCCCTGTCGACCAAGTAGTGAAAAGAAATATTAAAAATATCAGCTGTATGTAATCCGACCAGAAATAAAAGGTCAAATTAAGCGTACTCTTCTCGACAGTGTTTACAACTGTTAGCTGTTCTCACATTATTACCTCCTTAGGTTAAATCTCTCTATAGTCCTCATTTGAATAAACATGTCAGTTAAATGAATAAATGTAGATGTGATGCCAGCAACTTTTTTTTTTCTCTGCAATGCCTTATTAGAGTCCACTTTTTGCTTTAAGCCACAGTTGAATTGTGGTTCTTCTATTAATAATGTTGGTTTCTCTCCTCAGGGATGTGATAAAGAGAATAGACCAGTCTGAGTTTGAGGGATTCGAGTACATTAATCCTCTGCTGCTCTCCAATGAAGAAACCGTATGAGGGATGATGTTTCTCTGCCTGCAGCTCCACAAGACTACTACATCTGAGTTTAGCTCAGACTCAGACATGTGTCACAGAGAAGAACATTTCCTTAAAACTGTGTCAAAGACAAAAAGCAACACTAAGACTTCAAGTTTCGGACCCTGCTTGAGTTATTTTGGAGTTACACTGGAAGAAGAAACGACTGGAGGATCTTCACAAAACAAACTCAGAACTATTCCCCAAATTTCAGCTGTTGATTGTCTTCCTGCTTCCCAGCATCCTCTTTAATTTTCACGTCCATGTTTATGTGTGTGCGCGCACTGTTGCCTGGGACTCAAGTAGTTCCTTCGATTTGTGTGCCTGCGTCCATCAGAGACTACATTTCCCATCAACCCTAGCTGAATATGACAGTTCTAACTTAATGTGCACTTTTATTTTGTTAGATTTTTTTATGTTTTTGGATTCTCTTTAATCTTGTATGAGGCTCGTCCTCGAGCGAAACAAGAATGTATAATGTTTAAAGATAAAACAAATAATGTTGTATTATAGCGTAGGTAGCCAATCGAAGAATTTATGATGCCTTCTATGATGCAAAGTGGCACATTTTAATTCATGACCATGATGGTTTCATCCACAGTGGGTAGCTGTGCTTCAAACCGCAAGCTTTTAACCACCCATGTTGGTTTTACAGAGTAAATGGGAGATAAAATGTGTTTTTTGAAGAAGTGCCTCAAAGATCCAAAATTCACCATGCTCCAAACTGCTCTGAACTTCACGTTCGATTGGAGTTGCACCATCCAATGAAAAAGTGGGCTGCAGGTGTTATTATTATTGTTATTTTTTACATAACACAAACACACTGATGCATATGTTGAAACAAAACATTAAGGTAGACACTGAATGATCACAAAGCCCAAATACATCAGACCAGCAGCAATACAACCAACCTAGGTTTATTGGAAAAAATGCAAATTACAGTTACGGGCAGATTACTACTTAAGGACTTTTTTGCACACTTGTCATAACCACAGAACAAAGTATGGTGCGTGATCTGTTATACATTTTAAAATTTGCACCACATAACCTGCACCATACGTATGTTTTTCCAAAACCGTAAACTTGCTCGGTAGCTCACCTGGTACAGCATTGCACTAGTCACAATAAAAGAGCTTAAATATTTGTAGAAGCTAGCTAAAATCAATCATACTTGCTTCATTTATATATAGAGTGATATATATATATATATATATATATAGTTTTTAAATGCGATTAATGCATTAATCTCGCCGTAAATTTAATTCAAGAACCACTACATTACAAAAAAGACAAGCAACATCATCAAGTGTCATCATAATATAATTTTGCATAAATGTCACCATAGGCACGTTTTTTTCCAATGAGCCTGGGTTTAATATTACAATAGAATTCAACACAACTGCACACTACATTACTGAAATGGCTGCCCTCTCTCTGACGAGAGGGTTTTGTGTAATTGTACTCATGTGATCTGTCAATAACGTGCTGTTTGAGACGTCGTGGAGAGAGCAAGAACACAAACAAGGGTTTGTACATCATGTCGCTGTTGTGTGGTAAAATTGTGCAACAGTGATGTGACTGAATCTCAGATGACCTAAACGCATGGTGCAACCATCTTTGCAGTCTCAGTCAGCTGCTTGAATTTAACCCAATGCAGCACTTAATATCAAACACAGTTAGCGCAGAATGCTAATCATATATCATCCGGTGAGCGTTTGAGGTCGGAATGGAGTTCTAGCCAACTACAGTACTTGTAGAATATACTGTATTCTGTCTACTGTTTTTATTAATAGTAGATGAAATGATTGTCGATATTCCACGATAAACACTTTTCAGACATTAGCAGACTACACTGTCACGTTACCTTTTGATGTTGCATATGAGCAACTAATATTTAGTATTTTTAAATCAATTTAGTGTAAAAATGCTGTGAGTGAAAACAGTATAGCGAGCAAAAAAAAATAAGAAATGGAAGATCAAGTTGTGTGCATTGCATTATGGGATATGTTATTCTGCGCTGTGTGTGTCTTGGCAAACGTAGTAGGTCATCTGGGTATCCCATGCATACTGTGCACAGTACATACTGCAGAGAGTAGCATGTTAATAGTACACTCCTACACGCCACTAAACCGTCATGTCTATTTAAATTCCACACAAAAAAGCTCCTAACTTCAAAATCCGTAATTTCCCTTTAAAGAGAGAAACAGCCAATCACAGGCTAGCTTGACTGATTAATCCCTCACAGTGATAAGGTATTGTGTTATTAAGCAACTAGATATGTTTTTAATCTTCCATTGCATTTAATCTCCAAGTTTTGTTATTTTTGTTCCCCTCTTTTCCTGAAGAGCGAAGACGACACTCTTAGATGTGAACGCTTTGATGAAATCAGACCTGTATGAAGAATTGCCGCCATGTTAACAGGATTAATTAGCTGCTTTTGTGTCAGACAGTAGCGAGATTAGCAGACGGGCTAAGAACAAAGAACGGCCCGGGAGATAATAAACGTGACAAACGTAACGATAACGAGGCCGAGAGCAAAGCCAGATTTCCCCATCGCTGTTTTCAGCTCTCTAATGACAGGGCCGTTGCTGGATTCGCAGTTTTTTTTAAGGTAAAGATGGTCCTACACAATATTTGCTTGATTTTCTTTCCTGTACGCCAATTATTATGTTTGAAAAACAGGTACTGTGGTATATTACAAAGGACCAAGTGATACATTATCTTCATCCGAACGTAATTTTCGACCTGCTTGAGCTTATGTACAGAACCCACGTTATGATTGTCCTCTGTTAGGGTTTTATTCATGTTTATATTTGAGCTGGAATTAGTTTGGGATAATTGTAAATATCTGTAATTTAACCCTTAAAATTTTCACAGAAAAAAAGAAAAGAAATAAATCTGTTTCTGCATCATTATAAGAGATATCTGAATCCAGTGTCCTAGCCGCTAGTCTCAAACTTGGAGCCCAAGACTGCAATACAATACAAGTTCCTGTCCCTGAAAACATTTTAAGCAAGAAATTTCTATTATTTATCAACTTGCCAAATACAAAAGCTGTCGCAAGCTGTTTTCTGCTTTCGTTTCTTTTTCGGTTCTTTCCTTACGTTGAGTCCAAAGCAAAAATGCTCTTATCGATGTGCTACAGGGGAGTACTTTTACATTTGAAGTGTTTGTTTTATAAATTATTGTAAATGAAAGCTCTAGTAGAGTTTCTGTGGGCTGAGGGTGGGAGAGAGAGATGTGAACGTGTCTTTGGTTTTATGAAGTTAAGTCTTAAGCATCTTAGATAACAACTGTAAATCAGTAAATGTTCATTGTACTGACTTCACATTTCCTGTCTCATGATTTTTGGGTGTAAAGAAAAAAAAAAAAGAACAGAGAAGAAAAACATTGGTCTGTGAGAGAGCACTGTCTTTATTGCACAATGCATATTTATCGATCAGATTTTATAGGAGGTATTTTAAGGAATAGTTCGCCCAAAAGTGAGAAATTACTAAAAATGTACTCACCTTCAGGCCATCCGAGTTTGTTTCTTCATCTCATCAGATATAGATAAGATTAGCTTTACATCACATGCTCGCTATTCTCTTCAGTGAATGGGTGCCGTCAAAATTAGTATTTTAAACATAAACTATATTTAACTTTTTTCTTTTTAATCTGAACCAGGAGAGAAATCTGCACAGATCAAACAGTTAGCCTCAAGTGAAAACCATCTAAAACAGTTTTAAATATATCAGAGGGATTTTGATGTGAGAAGACAGCAGGGGATTTTATCAGCTGTTTGAAATCTCATTCCGACGGCACCCATTAACAGCTGAGGAACAATTTATCAGCAATAGATTTATAGCTAAATTTCTCCAAATCTGTTCGGATGAAGAAACAGACTATCGGGTCAACTATTCCTTTTCTGGTAATTTAAAGTAATACATTTCAAGCACATGCAACATAAAGGAAAACACACATATCTAAAATAATATAACAAATTGTCCTTGTCGTCACCAAATAATGTCTTCATGCATCTCTGATAAACACTGTGCCAGATGACCATCACACTGCATTATGGTGAACCTGGAGAAAAAAATCAAAACATTTGTTAACGAAAGTGAGCAACACACATACACACAATCCAATACAACATCACTTAAGAGAAATCGCTGCTCGTTCCAGTAATATGTGGTTTGTAAACCTAAACACAAGGGTGCTACAGAAAGACCGTTTCTCTCTTGCGCAATGAGCTGTTTTGGAAACAAAATAGGATTTTTGAGTCACGATAAGTTATTGATCCCTCACTGTCTCTCAAAAAACAATTTGGGAGTAGTACATGTTGATGTAAGTTTTGGACTGTAGAGAAGCTGTTTACAATGTAGCTGATCCCCTGATATCACTCAAAAAGCATTTATCTGGAAACGCTTCAATAATTCATGCTTCTCATATCAGATTCTCTCTTGGTATCCAACATGCACTGTTAGAATTCATGCGCATTTTTTAGGATTAAAGATTTTTCGCTGGCTTTTTTGTAGTAGCTAACTCATTTTATAATCATTTAAAAAATAAACCACTCAGGAAAAGTTTGTTGTAGTAAGCCGTCGGCTAACAAGCGCACATAAACCGCGAGGTCACCGGGTCTCAAATTTGACAGATCCTTTCCTCCTCCCTAAACGCCACTCATATCTAAGCGCATTCATTTGTTTGTGTTCCCTTTCCCTTTAAGACTCCTTCCTTTCCTCTCTAATCCCTTTTCCAACCCAGACGGCTTGATGCTTCCCAGCAGCAAACCTCAAAACCATTCTGTGAATCTACGCATGCCAACCCACCCCTGATTCTCCTTCATCAAGATTTCCATCTCTTCACCAGTCTTGCCCTCGGCTCGTATCGACGCCCTCAGAAACTCACTCTCTATATCTGCCTGTTTCTCTGTCTGTCTTTCTCTAGACAAGAGCGTTCATTGTGTCTCTCTCACGGGGCCGCCTGTGTTCTGCTGTGCTCTGCAGTCTGGCCAATGTACACACGGCGGGCAGAGAGTGGGCAGCGGCGCACGCCAGCCCTGCGCTCACAACAAAGTGCTGCCTTGTTCTGCGAGGTTCGCCGCTGCCCACCACGCCAAAGGAGCACTGCTCTCAGACCTCGCAAGAATCTGGTGACTTTTTGACCCATTTTGATGAATAACTGTCCTTCTTAGAGTTTCTCTTCCTGCTCTCTCTAAGTACACTCACGGTCGCCGCGTTTCAACATAGAGTTTCCTCTTTCTGAGAAGTGCTCCAAAGTTCATGAGCAGAAAGGTTCATAAACAGCCTTTTTGGAGAGTTGGCAATGGGTAAAGATGACAGCAAGGTGAAAATGACACCTATAAAAGCCTGTAGCACTGGTGTATGAATTTAAACTGTTCCATTGAGTTTTTTAATTCACCATTAAGATTTGAGCTTTTAAAGCATATGAATCTGCAGAGAAAATCTGTTAATTCATTTTGTTTTCAAATCACAAAATTACTATACATATCTATATATACACACACACACACACATATATAGACACACACACATATATATATATATATATATATATATATATATATATAATTAATGTAGGTCCAAATTAGTTTCTGCATGTACTAATACACTTAAGGTTTCAGTTATTAATATCAATGAACAAACAATAATACTATTAATATTATAGCGCCTTAAAAAGCACTGTATAAATGTAAGGAATTATATAAAAAATAATTACAATTTATTTTTATTTAATATAAAATAAATAATATAAAAGGATTACATGTACAAATATTTGATGTAGTCTCTCAGTTAATAATAAGAAAAAAAGTGCAATTATATTAAAAATAGAAGAATGCATTTTAAATCAAGTTACATTGCAAGAAGTCAACTTTCCCAAAGTAATTCTGTTTTAAATACTATATTTGCGATATCGTAGCAGTGTATCCATCTGACTGTACGACCTCATTATTGTTTATGTCCCAGATTTCAATGTTATGTGTCGTGTAATACTTTGCATACTTCATACTACAAATCAACAATAACAGCTGTTTGACGTTGCTATGTGCATCAATCAAAATACAGAATCAAGTGTTCATCGAATAAATATAAATCCCATCTGAACTGGGTCCTTTGCTCTACATCTGCAGGGATGACCTCACATCCAGGAGTGAGTTACATAAGCGTGGCTGTGATATCCATCTCGCAGCGCTCCACCAGCACCCAAGACGCAAACACTCAAATCCATTTCATTTAGGGAAAATAAAATGTCTTTCTCCAGCAAATGACTAATTTTATTTTGGCCGTTTGAAAGAGGTGATAGAATTCATGATTCTATCCACCAACACTTCATCTTACAGCCTAGTGAAGCTGCTTTGCCAAGAGGTTCATGAGAGTGGGAGCATGTATGTTCTGGCTTTACCTAAAGAGCCAGCTAAACATCTCTTGTGCCAAAGCTGATCTCAGTCTTCTCTGTTCCAGAACATGCATCTACTCCACAGTGAGAGCAGATCTCATCCCCTGCATCCTCACTCGAGTTGCTGTTATTTTTAATGGGCTTTTAAGTAATGAGAACTTGGTTGAAGAAGAAAAAAACTTTTGTAATACAAGTGTAATTGTATTCACAACCATTTCTAGATTTCTCTGGCCTTTCAGCAGCCAAAAGCAATGCCAAATTGAGGAATGCTGGGATATTGTAGGTTTTATGCGTTGGATATTTTGTGGCAGTCACCCATTGTTACATTTTGAGTTGTTGAAGAATTACATACGATTGATTTTGTTGTCATTCTTGGTTCTGCATTGTGAAATTAATCAACTTTGTGGATTTTTTGACCTATTTAAATGAAGTGTTCACTCACCCTGCAGGAAATGGCATCAGACACATTGGACAGCACTCCAGTCCGGATCCAGATGCTGCTCCAGATCCTTCTCCTCCTGATGTTGTTCCCAGTTCTGATTCAGATGCTAATCTAGACCGTTCTGTTCCTGATTTTATTTCCAGTCCTGATCCAGTTGCTGTTCCGGATTCTTTGCATACTAATTTTGTTCCCAGTCCTGATCCAGATGCTGCTCCAGATTCTTCTGTCCCTGATTTTTCCCCCAAGTTCGATCCAGATTTGGATCCCAATTCAGATTTACTTTCTCTTGAATCTGTTCCCACCGCTGGTCCAGATCCACTTGCTTCATGTTTTTTCCCCATGCTTGAAACTGCTTCAGATATTGTTCTTAGCCGAGATCCAGATCTTCCTGCACCTGTTTTCTCTGCATTCAATCCCACTCCAGATTTAGCTCCCAGTACCAATCCAGATCCTCTTGCTCCTGATTTTGCTCGTTGACCTGCTCTGGATTTTGCTTTCTGCCCTGATCCAGATCCACCTGCTTCTTGTTTGTTTCCCATGTCTGATACTGATCCTTCTGCTTTCGACATTGTCTTTAACCATGATCCAGATCCTCCTGCACCTCTTTTTGTCACCTTCCCTGCTCCAGATTCCACCCCCAATCCTTCTCCAGATGCTCTTGTGTCTTCTAGTATTTCAGAGACTTTCACCACTTGGTCAAATTTTTCACGCTGTTTGTCTGACAATTCAAGTCTCTCAACACAATTGACTTTGTCTTCTAGGTGTTGAGCTGTTTGTATGTCACATACTGACACTCTCTCCTGATCAGGTGAAGATGCCTGATTCTCTTGATCAGCAATGGCTGGTGGACTACACTCTTCAACGTTCTCTGCTGCTGGAGGTTGTGAAGGGTTCTTGACCCCATTCACTGGAGGTGGGTTGCTAACAAAAGATGGAGCGGGCAAATCTGGAGGGGAATTAACATCTTCATCTGCACTGCACCACTTCCAATCACTTACATTCTGTTCAGTAGTTTTCTGAAGAAATCGAGATGAAATCACACTGTATTACACACATGATCACACTCATGAATTACCCTTCCTTTAGAAACCTAATATACTGATTTTACACAATATGTAAACTAAGCCTCTGACATGTGACCGAGAGCCAGTGAAAAACAACTGATGCCAGAAAACCATTATATTTGCATATTTTTTAACAAAAACAAAGAAATACATTAATTTGCTTTTTTTAACATTGCATGATTTTTAAAAGATAAACGCTAAGAAAATGTTGTTTATTTGGCACATAGGAAATAAATTATTACACAGAATTACTAATATATATATATATATATATATATATATAATAGAAAATATCAATCACAGGAGGTGCTTATTTACCATGTGAAAATTTTGATTGTCATCCTCAGGAGATTACACTGCACATTATATATTTTATAATAAAAAGAAAACAGAATATAAAGTTTTATTTTTGTAAACCTGATATCAAAAGGTCCTGATTAAACTAAATAATTTCTATTTGTTCAAAAAAAAATATTTAAATGTAATTTTAAAATGTTATTTTATTTACATAAGTACAATCAACAAAATTAATTAAATATATTTTAAACTTAAATACTGATTCTTGCTTTATGATTTTTTCTGTTTGGGATTTGTTGCTCAAATGTTATTTGTTGTATGTTTTTAAGTAACCAGACACCAAAGTTGACCCATTTCATGGAAAATGTCATTTATTAAATAACCATGTTGCCCAGGACAACACACCACAGCCTTGTTGCCAATTCTGGAAAGGACAATTCAGTACTGTCCATCCTCTCATCTCCATGGAAAATAACATCAAGCCTACTTTTCCCATGTACAGAGGAAAATCTGAGATTCAAGCTCTCAGAGTTAGTGGGTGGGTCCTGTTTTTAAAGACAGTGATATATTACTGGTCATTCATAAGTGACATTTTGATGAAGGGAATCAAGTGTTTAGGATGTGACAGTATAAGGTCATCACTAGACCTTAAAGTGTTGCATCTAACATCCATTTCAGGACAAAATGAAAGAATTATTTACACTATATAAAATCGGGTCATTTAATAGTATGAGACTCAATACTACAATGTACAGATCTACAAAAACAGAGCCCCTCCCTCTTTCATGATAACCACTGATGATAAGCTAATGTTTTACCGTGGATGAAGGTGGGGGGAGCTGTGGAATACATTCGTCCTCGTCAGACTGTATAGCTGGGCATAAAGCTCTCAAGGTAAGAGCCCAGAGTCTTTCCACATCACTCAATTCAGAACTCTCCCACCATTTCGCCCTGCAGGATTGAACAGAAAATAATATTGAGTAAAAGTATAATTACAACACGTTACTGAAAGGTATATTATATTATATTATGATGAAGTGAGCTTGATTTGCTGCGTATTAACTGACTTCGTACCTGCCTGTAACGTTAGATGTTTTGCTGCAGCTGCTGTCCTGTTCTGCGCTCAGACTGCCATTTGACTTTTTGATCGTCGTCGTCTGCTGCTCGCATCTACTCTCCTCAATCACTGATTTCTTCCTCTTTAGTTTAGACATCGCAGTCATTCGGTTGTAAACGCCGCATCAAAAGCACATGGCTTATCCAAACACTGAAAATTACGCGGGAGTTTCTTTGAACTACTTCCGTGTGCGGCACAAAAGTTTTTTGGCGTTATAGCTGCGCACTAATTGCGCAGTTTGAATGAAAACTTTTTAAACTGTTTAAAATGTACGTTTCATGTAATTAATTTATTCATTCAGGTGTAGCCTAATGTTTTCAAGGCATCGATATACATACATGCAGACAGTGGTATTTATCTTCTTCTATAAAATTCATACGTTACCTGAATTAAGTCTTAGTATCCAAACAAATGTTAATGTAAACATTATTAGTATTGTGTGTTTGTTCTATTACATGTCATCATGCCAACGAAATTATAAAACTTATGTAATCAACAGTTAGACTAACTTCTGTTTTTTTATTGATTTATTTATCTGCTCTAAGAATCTTCTCTGTGAGATTAAAATAAACTATCCATGTTGATACATTTATCAGATTCACATTGATAATGAGAGGATTTTGGGATCTTAAGGATAATTACTACACAAAAACTATAACTGGAAATGGTCGTTCAGTTATTGTGCAGTGATGGAAGAAACCCACGAATGCATACTATCAACGTCACTGCATTATGAGGGAACATATGTAGGGAAAAAAACGAAGAGGTGGTTTCTGGTGGCCACCACCGAAATAAATGATGCATACGAGGTGCCTCAGCTCTGGGCTCTGGAGAGGCTGAGGCAAGGTTTGGAACCGTCTCTCTCCTCTGGATGAGAATTCCAGAAGGTTCTAATGCTGACACTGATGGTTCCATAGCCACACAGTGAGAGAGTACAATAGCAGATGAGTTTTGAATAAGTCTGTTTAGGGATGGAGCCGGGGAGACGGCATCCAGGAAAGAGCGCTTATGTCATTAGGACTTGTGTGAGGCAATGTTGTGAGCCGTCGCCATGGTTGCCTGATGAATGATGAAAAATGTAAAAATAGCGGGCGCTGCCCAAGTCCTTCCAAAAGCAAACTTTGTCAATGCGCTGTGGAAGAAGTGTGAGGTGGCAAAAGGAGAAAAAGAAAGAGAGAGAGGAGTTAAAGAATGGATAATGTGCTGGAGAAGATGTTTAATTCCGGTATAGCTGTTTTGACAAATCCACAGTGTGTTAGAAAATGTGACACAATGATAATGAAAATCTAATTAAGGAATTCTCAGTGGTCTCTTTTTCAATATCTTTTAGATATGATATGACAAATCTTTAAATATTTATGTGATGTTTGAAGGGTGATGTATAGACTATGTGTCTTTTTCTTTTTTACCTGGTTAAATTATGTCATTCAACATATCTGTGTTGTCATTTGCGTGAAACATGAATTTATATTGCTTTGTGGCTGTTTGACCACCATTTATCATTACTGTGGAATTATTATATGGATCATTCTGAATAGAGTTGGGGCCCATTTCAGAAAGGAGGATAAGTGAAAACTCAGAGTTTGTAAACCCTGAGATAAGAGAAACTCTGGGTTTTCCCTTTCAATATGGCAGGTTTGTCAAACTCGTGAAAGCAGGGTAAGTAAAGCCTGCTTATGAAAGAGAGGTAACTTTTACTCAGAGTCAGTTACCATGGTAACTTTCTCTGTGAACCTAACCTGTTCAGGAGCTGGTTTTATTCTCTAAATAAAAGTTTCTGTCGGTCTCCTCCCCTTTTTTAAAGACAAAGCTGTATTTCTTAGCCTTAGACGTTCAATGCCAACATTTCAGTCACAAAGAACAAAGTTACGAGAATGGCTTGTCCTTTTTTGCAGGATCCCATAGATGAGGTGGCTGTATTTATTAGAAGAGAATTACATTTACGCTGGGCAAGGATTTTGAGACCCAGAGTGGATTTTGTTTTGTCTTTTCCCAATTCCGTTACATTTTTATTTGAGCGTTACCATTTTTCGTTGCTATCAATTACATATATCCATAATCTAATCCGTTCTTTCATCACAAACGTCATGCTCTTACATCATAAGCAGATACTATGTGCAGCTTTACATTTCTTTGCTAATGGAAGCTTTCTGTATCGGGGTTGTGGAGTAAGTAAGGCCACTGTATGCACTGTATGTATTTGTTATAACGGTTGTAAGTTTTACCTTTGATATTACTGCAAAAAATAAATAACTAACTTCAACTCACTGACCTTCAGCAGAGACATGAGCTGTAACTAGATTAATGGGATTATTACTCGTTCAAAAACTATTTATTAGTACTGCTTACATTCTAAATGTCATATCAACCTCTACAACACAACTTGATCAATAAAAAAGGCAGACACAGAAGTGCACTAAATCTTTTAAAAACTCAATTTGGGAAATGTTATCTTAAACCGATCAATGTGTGTAAAAGTGGGAACCTTACATTAAACATTTCCACTGAACATTAAGTTAAGGTTATATGCATTCTTGTTTTGTCAAATTCGTTGTAGAAACTATGCAGTATTTTATGTAAGTTAATGCAATTTCATCTAAAAAAAACTTCCAAATTACGTTAAATTCTTAACTTTTCAATAAACGTCACACATTACATTACTTATTTTTTATTATAATTAAATGCTTAAATGATTTAAATGTAAACTGATGCATTAACTTAAGCAGTTATGTTTTCTGTCTCTGTTTCGCAGATGCAGTGGCGTTGCTTTTACTTTTAAATATGTGCTCATATTTGCTGTAACTTTGCATGAGCACATCAAGTTCAGCTGGAGAAAAAATGTCAACTCAGAGTTCAAGTTTAAACTTCAAGTTGTTTGAACCTCCTTAATGAAACAGGCCCCTGGACTAGGGTTGCTTATTTATGTTTAACAACTTTAAAGGCCATTTAATATCGTAAATGAAACTGCTAAAGAAGTGACTCCCAATTCCTCTCTACACAGGGAAATTTTTGTTACTTATTTGAAAAATGTACAAATATATTTATAAATTTAAAAGTAATGCACATTTTTCTCATTTGCGTTTGCAGGTTTTCTGCACAGTAGATACACTGTTAAAAAAAATCTATAAAATTTCCGGCAGCTGTGGTAAAAATATATGGTAACATTGTTTTAGTTTTTACAGTTTTAAGTTAAATTTACAGTTACATACTGTAATTTCATTAACTTATGTACAGTCATTTTAATATACCAACCTATTAAAGTTCTGTTTTTGAAATATACTGATAAACACTAAATGTGGGTGGTGATAAAAAAGTCACATGATGAACCACAGCCCATCAGAAGGAGCTTTTAAATATAAACATATATAGAAGGTGCTCCGTGTCTTTTGACAAAAACACTAATCACCATCATGATGACTCATTAAACTAATAAAATATGCAATAAACATAAATTTTTACCAAAATTACATTTAACTTACATAATATTAAAGGCATAACAGATAAGAAAAAATATAAGAAAAAGATCAGAAGAAACAGTAATTAAAAAAAAAATATATATATATATATTAAATTCAAGTAAAATGTGGAATTTAATGAAGGAAATTCTGGGAATGTCAGTTTAACATTTTTCCCTGTGAATTTTACGGAAATTAACCTTAAAAATTTAACAGGTTTTTACTGTAGCATTTACTGTTAAAATTTACTCTACTGTTTTTACCGTTAAAATCACTGTCATTTTTTTCCAGCGTACCTGTCACGCCCAGCTTTCCATGTACTCTGTGTTTTGTGTCTGTTTTCTTACTTGGACTCCATTCCCCAGAATGCACCACTCGTTCACAGCTGTTCCAAATCAGGTTCAATGATTCAATTAGCTCCACCTGTGTATATATACCACTCTGTTTGTCTATCTGGCACTGATCATTGTCTTTCTGTTATGGTGTCAGTGTTTTCCGTCAAGCCTGTGTTTTTTCCCGTGTTTCATTCTCCGTGTTTCTTGCTGGTTGGATTTCCTGTTGCTGACTTCTACCCGTTCCTGGACTACTGCCTTAGCCTCGCCCCAAGGACTCTAGTTACCCTGGTATTTCGACCCTTTGCTCTGTTTATCGTTTACTCTTCTGCCTCTGCCTCTTACAATGCTGTTAGCCGGTACTGACGTTTTTTGTATGACCCTGAGCTGGAATAAACTCCCTTGCACTTGAACTCTCATGTTTCACGTACCTCATTGTTACAGTACCGGTCTCTGTGCTTGGCATTGTTCCACTGAAACTTCTGTCTAGTTTTAATATACAAGGTTGAATCCCATTTTTAACTGATCTTCATGTCATCCAATTTGACTCTTTACTTTTCTCTTTACTTCTCTTGGATTAAGGAACGATAATCCAATTAGCATCTAATAATTCCTATTACGTCTATTGCAATGGTTCCGAATTGCTAAAACAAACCTGTGGGTCTTTAATCAGGAAAAAAAATCTGAATTTTTAACAGTTTTGGTGTGATTATAGAAACTATTGAAACTATGAATGTGCTGCAAACCCAAACCCCATAAAATAAAGAGATTAATGAGTAAGAGAGGCGTACGCCAGTTATTTGATTTTGAGAATGAACAGCATAATTTCATCTATTCAGTTAGGAATAATCTATTATTTAATAACTCCTTGCCTCATCTTTAATTAAAAGACATTCCTCAACGTTAAGCCACGGGAAGGTTTGGCTTTGGGAAACGATCTCCCTTCATCTTGGTAGGTATTAACTCTGGGCTCAGTGTGCAGCTTAGCATCTCTCGTTTGGCCAGCCGACTCTATTCTTCCGTTCTGGTGGGCTGTGGCATCGCTGGTGGTGTGCTGCATGTTATTAGGTGGTGGTGTTCTTGATCCATGTCATTTTCAGCCTGTGCCATTTCCTATCGCTCCCAGCTGCCGGCTCTGGCTAATTAGTGACAGAGAAGGGAACAAGAATGGGGAAGAGAGAGCTTCAGAAGACAGGGCCTGCAATGTCTTCCTTTCATTTTCTTGGACACAATTCCTGATACTCTTATTCCAGCCATAAAGGCCAGACTGGAGGCTTCTTCTGGAAGGCACACACGCACAAAGACAGTTTCTAGGAAACACAGAAAGTGTCTTCTGTAGGCTTTCTACAGAGATTGTGTTTACCAGGATTTAAATAAAGGGGCACAGATCTCATTTACACTTGACAAATTGTAATTCTGACAATGCAGTGTTTTAATGCTTAATTTATGCTTCCAGAATTGTATAGAGAACCTATTTTAGTGGATTCCACTCAAAAGATCTGTACGTGTATGTGTTATAAAATATCATTTTGGTATTGTTATTAATAGTAGTAGTAGCTGATGTCTGTTTTGGCTATGTAGAAAGTATTATTGAGTGTGAACAATAACAACAGATATGTTTCATTTATATTATAGTTAATTATTTTTAATTACACATTCATTAAAAATAATTCAATTTATCTGGAAATTAATCAAAATAGCATTGCCACAGTAGCAAATTATATTTTCACTGATAAGTCCAGTAATAGTTTCTTTTCCGCATGCATATAGTACATTCACACTATACTAATATTACATTTTATGTATTTTATGTAATGTGTAATGTTATTAAAGCTGCTGGAAAAAATATCAAAATCAAATCACAATCACATTTGGGGGCTAAATACCACCACAGCGACACATTAGCGTGCAATGTGCACTTTCAGCATTTTAGCCAAACATTTATGTCTATTTTTGTACTTCATCTATGTTTCTGTCCTTACAATGAGGCTGAGGGAAGGAAACTAAAGAATGAGTGAAGACAGAATTGTCTCCTTGACGTTACAGAATATTTTTAGATTCACTGTTTCTATCTTTAACCTGTGGAATCGGGTGGATAATGTCGAGAGGATGAACCCATACAGGAAGTGATGCGAAGCCCTCCCATTAGTCTCATGCAGCAGCTGGAGAAACACCTGGAAGAGCCCAGATTTCTGTGGATCAGTTAATAACTCTCCCGTCCTCGCACGACCACAAACAAGACAACTCAATGTTAATAGCCTCCCCAGAAACAGCCTTAATATCTAAATTCATAAGTCACGCTGCATGTTATTACTCATCACTACTGTAAATATTGTGAATGCTTGTTTTAATAAGTGCGTCAAGTTAAATGAAAATTGAAAGTATATTTAATCAGCTTTGCAAATGATTCCTCATGTTTCTTTTTTGGATTAGCCGTAATAATTGCGCATTCAGTAAATGCCTCTGCTTTTGTGGCTCATTAACGTGTCATAATTTCTTTACAGTCAATGTATTTCTATCCCCCTGCGGTAAAATTAAATCATATTCCTTCTCCGCAAATCCGTCTCTCTGTGATAAAGCACAAGTGACACGGTCAATGCAGAACCTTCATGGAATAAAAATTTATAACTGTGAAGTGGAATCAATATTAGCTTTCATAGCGCTGACTCGTGAAAACTCTGGCTGACTGTGTTCAAACTCCTGGCGGAGGCTCAGATGGAGGTGCAGCATTGCGAGTCGTTGTGTTGACAGCTCCCGGTTTGAAACAAGCTTGTACTTACGTTTCATTTATCATGCGCTCCTCAGGTTTTTTTGTTGTTGTTGTTTGTGAATCGTTACATCTTTCACAGATTTCAGCATGACTCCTGAAGCATGTCGCCATTTCTTGATGTTCTGCCCGAAGAGTGTTTTTTTTTTAGATCTCGCCTTGTCTCGCGCCTGTGCTCAGTTTCACTTCAAGTCTGAGTGTCTCTTTTGGCCTGACATCAATGTGCCAGAGTGAGCCAGGAGAGGGTCATTTGCTGTCATCTCTTTCCTCTAAACACTGTCGCCCTGAAATCAGTCAAACTGTGACAGAGATGTCATGTTTGTGGGGGGATGCTATACACAATCTCCAAATTTAGTCAGCTTTGATAAAGATTTTGTGTATTAGAGGTCACTGGGGTTAGTTGTCACTTGGAGAAGTTGTCACAAGTAACTGTGAGATTTTGAGTCAACAAATTCATGTTTTCGTGTTTGAATGTTCAAAAAGGTTTAGTTAATTAAATACAAAAATGTTGTCATCATTTAGTTTAATTTCAAATCTTTATGACTTTCTTTCTTCTCTGGAAGATGTTTTGAAAACATGTTTTTGAAGATGTTCCGGTATGCTTTTGTCCATACAATAGAGGTCAATGGGGTGCAAAACAGCAACATGATGGGAGCCACACTGTATTCTTACACTGTAAAAACCCATGTAGCAAATTAGCTCAAACAAAGAATCAAATCAGAATCATTTAAGATTCTGTAGGGAATTTGCACAGAATCGCTGAGTTGGTCTAACATCAACTCTGAGCTGGATATTAAAATCCAGATTATAGTGTAAACACCATTAATAAGCACAAGATAATAAGTAACAAGATTTGCAGTTCAAGGTGCTCTAAGCGATGTTGCAGGATTTTAGCTCAATCGCATAGAGCACCTTTAAAACATTTACTTGTAAGCACAAAACACAAGATACTTCTATTTTCACTAAATATGGCTTTATTGAATAAACCTAAGACACATGAACTAAACTAAAACATACACACAGGCATTCACACATTCGTACAAGTTGCAGGAATAGAGAAAGTGAGGAAAGAGTGAGTTTAAGAGAATGAAAATGTGAAATCCCAAGTTTACAGC
>JAUCMT010000154.1:7411279-7431286 GCA_032357475.1 Enteromius thamalakanensis | reverse complement strand
TATTACAAACTTTCCATTAAGACCCTAAAGAATCATATTAGCTTGTGGAAAATTGGCTTTGTATGACTCCTTTAAGAAAAAATCCCTGAAAGTCAGAATATTTAGAATAGTTTAACAAAACTAAACGCAGTGAAAGCAGACTAGTAAGTAGATGAGTTTGTTTAGCATGATTAATTTTAATTTAGCCATTTAGCCAACTCTTTAGCCAAAAGCTATTTAAAGAACACAAGGAGGAATTACTGATTTATATCATAGACTAAAATCTGAAAATATATTAAGCTTATGTTTAGCAAAGACTGCAAAGAAAAATGTTATATCAGGCATTTAACCAAGAACCTTTTGAAAAAAACATTGACTTTAGGATGGAAATGCTAAAATGCCAACTCATTTCCAGATTTTGGCCTAGTATAAAACTATGTCATTCCTGCAGGACTTTTAAGTATAAACGAACAGAATTATGGTGCTTTTTTCCATTTTTGAGTGAAAGGGAGGTGTATATTTTTTGCATCACTAGTGCCTCACAATCGAAATTCCACAATTTATAACAAGTTTCCTGAACGCTTCCTTTTCCTCCCATAGACATACCAATTGTTGCTTTAATAGAAAAAAACCCCATACCAGTTTGAGAACTGATCCTTACATGATCTATGACCTTTACACTCTGGATGTCATTGTAAAGGCTGTAAGTCTATCCCTCACGGCTTCATTTTCATCCATGTAATGTGCAATACGACATCTAACCTGACTAAAGTCTATTGGTTTGCTAAATGCATAGCTCAGCCAATTATTTGTGCCATGTTGCTGTGGCAGACGACTCAAAATAGCGATGAGAAGTCTGCATCATTGCATTGATTTGGCTATGTTTTGAATGATTCGTTTCAATGAATCATCTCAAATAGCAAATTCATTGGTTCTCTTTACGTCGTCATTTCGCAATTCTTCACAACACCAAACTCTGCATCAGTGGCGTTAGCAATTTGAGCAATGTTTTGACCTTACCACAAAGCCACATAATGTGCTTACCCAGAAGTTGCAAATTAAGCTGAACTAGTAGGAAGTATTATCGAACTTTAACAAAAAACGACTCACAAAATGAGTCGGACAGAGATCTTCTCAATCAGTATCTGTTACCGAACCTCTGCTCTGCCAAGCTGCCAGTATGTAACCGGAGGAGTTGCGTCTCCGGCTCCGGCTCCGGGGAGAGATGTGGGCACGTCCTCTCACCAGAATGATTACGCCGCAGGTCTGCCCTTTCTCCAAAAGGTCACGGCTCTGATGGGTTTGACTTGTCAGGCAGCTGGCACACGCAGCACTGGCACAAACATCAGCATGTATCACTGCATATAATTCTGCTTCTTAAAAGCTGAATAAATGGCAGTAATGCTGCACTTATCTTTGGTTTCTTCTTATCTGAGCCTAGCAGATATATTTTGATCCTGTTTGTTAAGAGAGTGGTGGCGTAGCCTGGGCAGAGAAAACTGGCTGTCAACAACACCACACAGCAAATCTCTCTTAAACCACTCTCAGTTCATAACCTTTTAATTGCAACCTACCAAATCGAATATTATTATTCACACCTTTTTGTTCCATTTTTGTCTCTTTCAGAGTAAACAAGTGTTGGATTTTTTTTTTATTTGAAATAAAATAAATGAATTAGCAAGTCTGATTCACTGATTCCCACGCTGTTACCAGTGCATGAAAGCAAACATTCATAATGCGTCTGCCATTTAAATTGTCACTGCATAAATTTAAATAGGTAGTTGACTCTTCTGCAATGTCGTGACGCCTGCAGAAAACACAACCAATCCAAATGCATTTTCTTTTTAGGGATGTGGTTAATACAAACCTGTTGTTATAGTCACAAAATGGATTTTTTTTCCTGCTCTTCTGCTATTTACGGCTGTCTAAATAAAGCTTGTATGTGCTGCTCTGACTCTTAACTAGTGTTTGTAGCCAACAAAAAGGAATTCAAGGACAGAAATACTGAAATGTATTAAGCGATCAGCCTTAATGGGATAAAAAGAGTTTGTTTATGATGTTATTCATTTTTTGATTGTGCCTCCATTATGACGGATGAGTAATATTTGGCATTTTGCAACAGCCTGCACACAAAAAAAACACTCATCCAAAAAGAGTTTCGGTCAGCAGTTCGTGTTCACACCACCCATTTGAATATATTTCCATATATGTGCAAAAATGCGAGAGACAGCAGAGACTTAATGATCATATTTTGGTCAAGCTTGCAGGGCTTTTCCAAAATCCATGACGCAAATCCAAATAAAACTTTTGTAAGAAGGAATCTAAGGCGCTGTTAAAAAGAAATTCCCTTCTCTCATCACATTATCATGAAGATGTAAGATCATATCACTTATAGACAAACTGAAGCTATATAAAACATTTAACATTAACGTAAAATGATTCCTGGAGTATGTTTTACAAGACACATACTGGCCTATTTCAGTGCTTTTTAGTAAGTAGCTAATTGTTCATTTTAATACCAATTTTGTGAGGAAAATTGTTTTTACACCAATTTAGTTTTGAGTGTATGTGAATTGTAACACATTCGACTCAATACGCAGATAAAATGTTATTGAATGGTTGAATTGAAGCAATGCTTCAAGGTCTATTTGTCCCATTGTGATCTGCTTGCAGTAACATCCCCTTGGAGCTAGAGGGAGCTACTGCAACGGATTACATTGACCTCATGCTTGCGTTGGACTCAATCTAAAGAGAATTATTAATAAATCATTGGCATATGTACAGCACTCTAGTGTGACAGGAAATGTGAATGAATCATTCATAAAAATAAGAGGTGAATATATAGGTCACCATATTAAAATTAGTGGATCAATAGTGCATGATATGTCTGCGTGACATAAACCCAAAATATTGTAATAGTGGTTCTTAATTTTGTGTTGGATAATTAACATCAATTTACTATGAAAACATAATTATGAGGAGAATGAGGATGCAATGAGTGAGGTTGTTATTATTGCTTGACCCAGTTGTTTGATATTATTGGCAAAACATTACAGTTGGTTTGTCATATCATACAAATATCGTGAAGGGACATGTGTGTGTTTATTAGTCATGTAGTCCTAGTACTTTCCCAGTTCAGTCTGCTGTACTAGTTTCAGTCCAGAAGTCTCAGGAAAACCAAAGCTTACAAACTCAGACCACAGTCAGTCTAAATTAGAGCGTCTGTTTCAAACTCCACCCATCAACCCACTGATTCAACACACTGCCCTGCCTGCCTGCAAAATGATCTTATTTCCTCCCCCCTTTATTACAAATGTTATTTGTACAAATGCACAAACCGTGTGAGGCTTAGTTGCAGGCTTATTTAAAGTAAAATGAAGGTGGAGCCACTGTGCACTCTCAGACATGAATGTACAAACACTGTCAGTGGGGCGGTTTGGAAAGGAACATGTTTGTACCTAAAGGTTCCATTGTGGTACCTTACTTAAAGTGTACATATTTGAACCTAAGAGGCTTTTGTGCCTTTATTTCTTAAAGTGTGACAACCTGTGATGTGTTTATTAGCTGATATTAGACAAAAACGCTAACTTACACTAATTCAGTACACTTAAAATATCAAAGTAAGCTAACAATGTTGCAATTTGAGAAGACCAGTAATTCAATAAATATTATACAAAAACAGAGCTGATTAAACTGTTTTGTTAAACGTGTCAGTTTTATTATTCCCATCATTTTATAATTCATATTTATTTTTTTGTGTTGTCTAGTTTAATATTTAAGAACTGTCTAGACTGAGAGTATTCAAAATGATTACAGTAATGCTAGTAAAGCCGTGTCCGTAAATTAAATAAATAGCATCTAATAAATCAAAGTTTAATTACATAAATAAATATAATGAATTAATTAAATATCAGAATAATGTGATAAATTACTCTGAATAAAGTGAAGATTATAAATAAAACATAGATGAGGTGTTTACAAATATTCAGTAATATTAGGCTACTATTAGCTACAGTGAGAGTCTCTCTACAGCAGTGGGGAGGGAAGGCTGGTTCTTGGAAGAGCCACAGCCTGCGGAGTCAGTCACATTCTTGGCTGGGATTCAATGACTGAGCCAGACACACACAAACACTGAACGAGAGAGAGAGAGAGAGAGAGAGAGAGAGAGCGAGCGAGAGGCTGTGCTCACTGACTCAGTCATACTGAACTGCAGGGGTAGAGGAGCGGAGGCGACGCGCCGTGTCCGGCTGCAGCGATCTCTACTTGCAGCAAAAATACGGATTTAAAGTTGGCGGATTGTGTATTCGATTCCTGAATTTGACGTGGGACAAGTTCGGCTCCCCCGTGGGATAGTTTTGCTGCAACTTGCGCGCTTTTGCCTGTGTTACACTTGAGTTTTCCGTACGCGTCTGTCTGTGGATATGGACAGAAGAGAGCCCGCTGCAGGGGAAGAAGACGCGCCGGTGGAAACCTTCGTCTGAGCGGGGATTTGATGAAGCCCTATCGGCCTTCTTGCGCTTGTTTTCACAGACTTGGATTTCGAGACGCGGAACCAGGACCTTTGAGTCGTATTTCTCACCAGACGATCGGTTTTAACGACAACGCGGTGCGCGAAACATGGAAACAGTAGCGCGACAGAGTTTCCAGCCTCACCCGGGACTGCAACAAACTCTTAAACAGTTTCACCTGAGCTCCATGAGCTCTCTCGGCGGACCGGCCGCGTTCTCGGCCAGATGGCAACACGACCTGCTCTTCAAGAAAGACGGCAAAGACGTCCCGGAGCCCATGCTGCACCTCCCCCCCATGCAGCCTCCTCCGGTGATGCCCGGGCCGCTCTTCATCCCGTCCGACCGCTCCACCGAGAGGTGCGAGACGGTCCTGGAAGGCGAGA
Source organism: Enteromius thamalakanensis (assembly GCA_032357475.1). Classification (NCBI taxonomy): domain Eukaryota; kingdom Metazoa; phylum Chordata; class Actinopteri; order Cypriniformes; family Cyprinidae; genus Enteromius; species Enteromius thamalakanensis. Next base: position 7,426,416 of record JAUCMT010000154.1, on the reverse strand, counting down.
CAATCTCGTGCTTCGTGGTGGGCGGCGAGAAGCGCCTGTGCCTGCCGCAGATCCTCAACACAGTGCTGCGGGATTTCTCGCTCCAGCAGATCAACTCTGTGTGCGACGACCTGCACATCTACTGCTCGCGCTGCACCGCCGACCAGCTGGAGATCCTGAAGGTGATGGGCATCCTGCCGTTCTCCGCGCCGTCCTGCGGACTTATCACCAAGACGGACTCGGAGCGCCTGTGCAACGCGCTCATCTACGGGGGGACATACCCGCCGCACTCCAAGAAGGAGATGTATGGCTCAATCGAGCTCGAGCTCACCGAGAAGAGCTTCAAGATCTATCACGAGTGCTTCGGGAAGTGTAAGGGTCTGCTGGTCCCGGAGCTCTACACGAGTCCCAATGCGCCCTGCATACAGTGCATGGACTGCAGGCTCATGTACCCGACCCAGAAATTCGTGGTTCACAGTCACAAATCGCTGGAAAACAGGACTTGCCATTGGGGCTTTGACTCGGCCAACTGGAGGGCGTATGTTCTCCTGAGCCCGGATTACACGGGGAAAGAGGAGAAAGCGCGTCTGGAGCAGCTCCTGGATGACATTAAGGAGAAATTTGACTTCGCCAATAAATACAAGCGGAAAGCATCACGGGTGAGCCAGTTTGTTTTATTTTTGCGCCGCATCAGGGTGAACTGTTTAAGTTTTCTTCTAGTTTACGGCAAGTGTCAGATATCCATGACAAGCCGTTTCATCTCTTTAAACTAACTAAAGTCTGTCTTACTAGTTTCTGCCCTAGTAGTAAGCCAGTAACTACCATCTTTTTCAATTTCATTAAAACTTTTCATTCGATGCATATTTTGTAGTAATGTAGGTATCAGGTAATTCATTGCAAACTATTACTTCTCAGCAGCGGCAAGCATTTCTGCTTCACATACCAGCTATTCCTTTTTCATGTGTACTTCAACCTATTTCCGTTTCAATAACTATGTGTTAGTATTAATTTCGGTTAACTAGAAGTAGTTCAGCTACTAGAAACTTTGACAATATTCATAGAAAGTTAATTAGATTCATTCTGACTAGTCATTGCATCTTGCAAGTAAAAAAAGAAATTGAAACTAGTGATGTAAGAAATTAGTAAATCTTCTGCTGGCTTTTGGATTACTCATTAGTACTCCAAAAATACATATCAAAGGCGTAAAAATAGAAATTGTTAAAATGGCTTGCCATAGTGATCTTCAGATGAATACTTGGATAAAGGCCAACATTGTCAGTTCTTTGGTGACATAAACTTCAGACTCAACAGTAAGTAGTTATTTGGCAGATGTACAGCGCACTTCTTTTAGGGACAGTCCCTTTGGCACAACCTGAGGTTAAGTGCTCTGGGGCACTTTGGCGATGTCCATGAATCACCTCTGCTGGTATTAAAGCAACAATCTTAAAGTTGGCAGACTAGAGGTTCAAAGCGCTAAGCCTCACCACCAAGGTGAAATTTGTATGTCTTAGGTTTAGTGTGCATATTCCAAGTAGTGTCAGCTTCCCTCCTTAGAAGAGCGCTTGGAAAGTGGCCAAAGAGTGTCAGTTCTTTGGTGACCCAGTCTTCAGACTCCAGAGACTATCATGATATTGGTTTCCCAATCCAAATGTTACAACCTGATATCCGGGAGAGGGGTGCGATGTGGATTCTGTGGGCGGACGTTGAGATAGAGTAGCCGTCACAGTGGCCTAAATTTAATGACATGAAATATTTAACTTTAGCAGACCAATGCAAAAAATCACAGATAGCATTTCAAAGCGCTTTCCACATGCTGTATTTAATTGACCAGTAACTAACCCTCTGTCATGACCTCTGTCCCGTTGGCCTTTACTGTAGATACAGTGCTGAGTGTGTAAACAAACAATCATTAAGAGCCATTAAAAGCCAGGGCGCTTAGTTTTCAGCTCTCTCTCTCTCTCTCCCTGTCTAGTGCTTGTTTTTTATCATCTCGTTCCTCCATCTGTCTCTCTCGAGCCCAGCATGACTTCCACATGTCCCACGGCAACGGCGTCATGTTATGGTAATTCTGAAATGGGTCGTTTAGCTATCACAGGTACTTGACAGTGGATGTGTTTTTAATGAGCGGGCCATTGAGACTTTAATCATGGGACCGCTGAGGGAAAACATCATGCTCTCTGAGCTGCACTCCAACCAAGTTTGCTGCTTAAATATGCATCATAAAGTTCATTTCAGGGTATTTTTAGAAGGAATAATCCGATAAAGCAGTCTCAGGCTGATTGTTTTATGTTTATCTGCTCTGGGTTGTCTCCAGTCTCGGGTTACTCGCATGTGTGGCGGCTCTTCTTACCCTTGGGGCTCTAATGCTTGACTCTTGCAGCAGACAGGGTCCTGTTTGTGAGGTAGAGGATTAGAGGAAAAGTTTTTTAGTAGTGTGCCCCCCCCCCTCCAATGCACACACACAAACACTCAATGAATGGCAGGCCTGGTCATTTGCATGAACTGTTTTCCTTGAATGGAGCTGATGATGCAGGGATTGGAGTATTGTGGTGGAAACGGAATATGAACCAACAAAGAGGTGCATTCACCAACATCTCCTCCCTCCCATCTCTCTGTGATCAGCCCTCCACCACCTCCCCCACCCACCAGCTCTCACCCAGTTACTTTCTCTGTACGAGTGAAGCGAGAGAATGTAAACCTAGGCCCGCTCTCCAACACGTTTACACACATTTGCCGTTTTCTGTCTCTTTTTGCACCTACGATGTGTGTCATAAGTGCTTTGCCGATTGAATGGGCCCTTACAGTGAATGACGTTGCCTCGTTAACATCGAGCTGTTTCTCTCGGTCTCAAGTGAGACCAAAATGTCCCGGAGCTCTCTGCATTATCACATTATCAGACCCCCCACAGCAGGCTTTTATTCCTCTCAAGAGCTTTCCTGCCTCTCACCACACACAAGAGGGAACACTCTCAAAGCGTCTGGAAACGGAAGTGGAATATATCTGTATATCCATCTAGAGAGACGGAGATTCGGTGTATTTTTACATTCTCCCGCCCGCCTGGTTACTCTTTTGCCAGGAAGAGTCAGCGATTTGATATTAATGACTTTATAATGGCTTCCACACAATTTCATTTGCCACTAAGCTGTTTGTAGAGTAGGCCTGAAATGTAATCGATCCAACTTTATATGCAAATACTTGGGGATAAGAACTTGGAGTGTTTTTGAAATGTCTCCTATGCTCAAGTGAAAAAGATTTTCGAATATATTGTAAAATGCAATTCAATCCTTTGATAGAAAAGCCATTTTTTTAGCAGCCGTCTTCAGTGTCACATGATCCTTCAGAAATCAATCTAATATGCTGATTAGGTGCTTTAGAAACATTTCTTATCACTATCAGTGTCCGAAAACATTGTGCTGCTTGAATTTTTGTGGACATTGCGCTATCTTTTTCAGGATTCTTTAGTAATTAAAGGTCTAAAGATGCAGCATTTATTTTAAATAGATTTTTGCTTGTTTGTTTGGGTCAGTTTGATGCATGCAAACTCCAAAGTATTAATTTACATATGAAAAACCCCAAAAACTTAGATGTGCATCCTTGCATAACAAGCATGCATCTGGCCCAAAGATTCCACATGCAAGTGGTCTAGACATAAAAGTTTGTTTTATTTGCATTCATACAGTGTTATAGTGTGTGTTGCTGTCTGGGATGCATATTCTGTGCGATTGTGACAGAGCTGTTTTGTTTTTTGCTGAGTTATTTACAGATCTTACTGTTCCTCATCTGTGAAAAGTAGTCTGGCAGTCTCTCTCTCACTCTCGCTGTCTCTGGGCGGGGTGAAGGAACTTCCTCTTTCTCTGCTGCTTGCTGAGGGAAGGTCACAGACTGTGTAGTTACTCAACCTCCCTCGACATATATGTGTGTGCGTATAAGTGTTTGTGAGTCTGTGTCTGTCTGGTGCTTTCAGTCAGCATCCGGAAGACGCAGAAAGACAGGATGTTCTATGTCCCTCGTTCAGACACACACTCATAATTAAGCGTAAAATGCACCTAGCCATTATGTTCTGTCAAGCTGTCTCAGGTCTTTTAACACACTGTGGGGAGGAAAAAATACTGTTACGCTTGTCTGAGATCTCGTTCAGAGGGTTCAAAAGAGTTTGGCTGCTTAGTAAACAAGGCTTGAGTTTGCCTATCTGTAGTATAGAGGTTCAAAGTGTAAGCTTAGGTGTTGAGTTGGCTTCATGAGCTATCATACAGTATATACTGATAAAAATGTCTGGACGTAATTGTCAGGAGTGGCTCTGAACGATTGGGTGGATTAAGGACGAAATAACTTAAGACTTTGTAAGCAAGTGAGCAAATGCCTTTAAATAGACACAACATCTGAGCTTTCCATCAATTAAAAATGAATTGTGACATGATGCACGGATGAATAAATCAAATGAATCACAAATGATCAATATTTGATGAGGAAACTCTTAAATGAAGATCGCTTTTATGTTAATGTGGCAGATGTAAATGGCTTTAGAGTCAAAGCCAATTTTTTTTGTTTCTAAATTGTATGTAAATATCCGCTAGATGATATTGGTGCTTATTTGTACTAAGTGTATGACTGTTCTTTTCTCACCGTGTTCACATTGACAAATGAACTTGACAAAAAAGTTGGCATTTTCAATTTTCAGAGCAGTAAGAGCGAAAAAGCCCATATCATGAGCATTTCCCACTTAGTCATGCATTTGATTTCCCCCTCTGAGTTTCCTGTTAAATGTGGAGGCGTTTTATCAGGGGTTATTTAGAGAGTTTTGGCAGACGGCGTGTTCTTGCCGCCAGTACAGGAAAACCGCAGCTCAGTGACGGGAAGGGAGAGTTGCGACAGCCACATTCCAGGACCGCCACTCCCAAAGTGCAGCGGAAGACTGATTATGCAAATGGGAGTATGAATGGGCATGAATGAAGCGTGCCCTCTTACTCTCTCTTTCGCATTCGCTGCGCGTCTGCCCGGCACACTTAAACACACACACACTCGCACACCTGCTCAGTATCAGAACTCTTCCCCTGCTGACTTCTCATCTCCTCCACAATCAAGTGTTTTTTTCCCCCTCTTTCTCTCGATCTTTAATTCCCCCCAGGTGCTGGAAGTGGGTAGTAAACCTCTCTAATCATGCAGTCATTAAAGCAGAATTTAACCACTCTCAGCCTTTGAAGCCATTTTCTCACTTAATTGTTCGCTCTTTGGAAACAAAGCTACGTAATTTAGTCTAGATCACACCCTTGAAAACGCTTTTGATGAACACCTTGCGTGTTCATTTTCTTTCATCCGTCCTCCGCGTTCGGTTCGGCTGACTTGTGATTTTTATTTTGGAGAGACTGTGGTCTCTTTCCAACCAGCACAACACCCCCCCCCCAATTCATGCGCCTCGGAGGACTCTGGGATATTTGATGGAGAACTGAGAGGGTGCAAGAGCTTTGGGAGAGGAAGCCAGTTCCCTAAGGGGATATTAGGTATGTCCCGTCTCATTCGCCAGGCATATCACTCTAAAGCCACACACACACTTACTCACAGCGGACGGCTCAACTCGACTCGGCTCAGCAGCAGCTGGCCCCTGGTATGCATATCAATGGCCGCAGCACGAAAAGCTGCATTTGCGCATTTCTCTGCCTCCCCTTCAGAATTCGAGGGGCTCCACGGGCACAGATAGTCCGGCAGCTGCCGACGATATAAACCAGAGGATCCGTCTGAGAACCGAGCCGAGCGGCTGTTCAGAGACCTCACGGGTCAAAGTCTTCATAAGTATGTTCCAGAACTTGGACTCGTGAGGTCAAAGACCTGCAAGGCAGAGAAACGGAGCCTGTGTTGTTCAGTCGGTTACTGATATGAACAGGCTTTTGTTTGGATATCCGCAAGGGTCATTTTTATTGTTGCGCAAGAGTACCAGACGAGAAACCCGAACAGTTTTACTCAGTATGAAACTCTGCGAAAAAAAACACGGTAATCTGTTGCTTTCATAACAAAGCTTATTCTTCCCACTGATCCTGTAGTCCTGGGTGGTTATTAAATTCGACAGGGGTTTTTTCTTCAGGAGTGAGCAGCAGCTGAGTGTTCTAACGAGATTCCTTTAGGTGCTAATTAAGATTTTTCAAATAGTCCGTCACTGACAAGCCCGAACTGATGGATCATAACTGTGATTAACCGGGCAAAGAGAGAAAATATGTGGCTTTGTTTTAGAGATAAGACACGAACATCTCCCTGGAACAATTCAAACCCTAATTGCTTTTGTGGCTCTAATAGAATGTAAATGCAAGTCAATTCAGTATTTTTTTTTTTTTTACATTTAACAGTTCAGTTCATGTGTGAAGATTCATGCTTGGCTTGATTTGCAACATTCTAGCTAATTTGATCAGTTTTTCACCTTTCGAGCTGTATTTTCAAATCAAAATAGCACTTATTCAGTTTTGATGTTCAATGCTATTGTGCAACCTCAGTAGGAAGTATGACTTTCACTGTTTTTTTCCATCAATCACTTAAAAATATGCCTGAGAGATCAAATATACTTAAGTAAAAGACGTCATTCACACTAGGTGCCCTATTTAATTTGATGCGAATGATTCAAAGCAAGGCTGGGAGGGATGAAAGTACAATTGTCACATTTCACAACCCTTTTTTCCCACTGGAAATATATAGGCCAAGTTCCAATGTTTTGTTAATTGACAAATTGACATCCGTGTACATAATAGTTAAATTCAGAGTCCTAAAGAGCTTCATTTTAATTCGCATTAAATAAAATATTAAAAACAATCTGTACTCTTTAACTCTGTTCCAAAACCCAGGTTTAGTAATAATAATAATAACAATAACAATTATTATTATTATTATTATTAATCATAAATAAACAACAATTTATTTTACATGTAAAATAAATATTTTTTATTTTAAATAAATATATAATAATATTAATAATAAAACTAAATAAACAAATATGTATGATACATGTGAAATAAATATTTTTATTTATTATTATTTATAATAAACATAATAAACAACAATTTATTTTTAAACCAATACATAATAATAACAACAACAAATAAACAATTATTTATAAAACATGTTAAATAATGCTTTTTAATTCACTTTAAATCAATACAAAATAATAAAAATACTAATATATAGTTATATTATTATTGTTGTTGTTGTTTTTATTCATAATTTTACATAGACAAATATCCTAATCTAATAGTTTTCCTTAGATAACTTATTCTGGTCAAATCCAAAGTTACAGAGAAAAAAAAACTATATATATATATATATTACTATAGCTATAACATTCCAAATTAGTCTGTTGCGAAGTACCAAGGAAGTTAGTATGTTGCCTAGTAGGCAGCTCGCTAGATTTTAGAACTCAAAGCATTGCAACACAAGAGAGCTAACCTGACGCCCTTACTGCCTACATAGTTTCAGAGCTTCTCAGTGAACGAAGAAACATTCAGATTTCAGTTATAAGGCAATCGAAAACAAGACTGCACATATTGAATAATTGTTCCCTCTTACATAATTTCCCTTCGTCATCCGCTTAAGCTGTGTTGTGACATTATATCACACCCTCTCATGCCGCAAAGCCTCCTAGGCTGTCCACCCCCTCCCCCAGGAAGCAGTAGCTAAAATCTCATTAATGTCAGATGGAGATAAACACAGATAAAAGAGAGAGGTTCATCACAGGGCATCCTCTCTTTTCACACTCCTTCCACCCAGCCCCCACACATCAGTCAGCCCAGTCTGTGTGTGTGTTTGTATTGGCTGGCCTTTGGGAAAGCATTCATATACCTGCCTGATAGGGGCGGCTGGGGGAGGTGGAGGAGGAAGAGATGGGGGGCTGGCAGACAGATGAGTGTGGGATGGAGGAGGGAGCTTTTTCTGTGTCTGGCATTAAGACGGAGGAGGGGTGGGAAAATAGATGCGTTTTCGGGGGTTTCCTCGGTTACTGTGATTGTGAATGCGAGACTGGATATGCTAATACATAAGGTGTGAGGTAAATGTTTGATTAACTGAAAGACATTACGAATGTTTAATGTCAGGCAGACTGTTATGAGCTGCTCCCGTGTCCTAGTCACACCAGAATAACAAGTCCAAGTCAATGAGTGAATTAACTAAACAAGGAGGAAAGAAAAGGAACTGGATCCAGTGTTCTGTCTGGCAGTTTATTCCTGCGTCATGCGCTCTCTTTTAAATAAATAAATCCTCATTCATTGCTGCTTTTTTGCATTCGTTCATTCACGGAGCGCTAGATATGCATTATTAATGACGGTTAAGCACGAATAGGACAAAACACATTTTCCTGGATGAGTTTAGCTTTGAAATATTCAGTGATGAACCGAATGACCTTCTGTTTTGGCCTCGTTTTGCACTTTAACATAAAGATTTGCCATTTTTATTGATTCATTTTCTGTATTTGTAAAGAAGAGTTGTTTCTGCTGATGTAGCCAAGGCTGTGTGGATAGGAAGAAATTATATTAACTAATAATATCATGATCTACTTTCAAGAACCAGTCATATGCAGATTGATGCATTCAAGTCCCATTCTATGTCATTTATCACTAATTCGGTTTTTCTGAGTTCTGTAACTCTAATTAAGGAAGTAAACAGTCTTTCAAGCTCACTTTTTGTATAATTTGTGTGGGATTTCCAGCTCTAAAGTTATATTACACTGCTCTCTGAAATTCTTGGTTCTGATTGGCTCCTTCTCTTCTACACACAACGCATCCTGTATGAAATTCACAGCACAGTTCTTTTGACTGCCACTGTGTTTGAAGATAGCTGTGCTATGGGGATTTTCTGCCATGTCAGCTGAGCCTCATTGTCTTTGTTTGACGGAGTGAGTCAGCCTTTAGCTGGCAGTTTGTGTTTGTGTGTCTAAGAGCAGTCCGACACATGACCCTTCCCATCAAACCCCTCTCCATTCAGACACGCTGACCAATCGGATCCCTCCATACAGCTCCCTTCGGACAGATGGCTGTCTGACTGTGGCAGCGTGACATACACATGCACATTAAGAGACAGCGACACTTCCTCAAACTGAATGACTATGAAAAATAAGTTATTTTTGGAGTCACACTGCCCTTTTAGCAGCTATCTATAAATCAGCTCAAGGGAAAGTTCATAAAACAGTAGATGTGAATGAAGAACCGTACCAAGTTACTCGAGCATAACAAAATTACGGTTAACCTGAAGAAGTCATTTGGAAGTTGGGGGTCTGTAATTGTCTGAAATTAATAACTTTTAATATTTATGATTTTTTTTTAATTATACAAGAAGGGTGCATTGAATTGATAAAACATGACAGTAAAAGTTTTTTTGTTGTTGAAAAAAAAATTGAATTATTTATATTTATAAAGCAGTTCTTTTTTAACTGTGTTTCCACTGAAAACTGTTATTTTAAATTTAGTTAATATTTTACAATATCACTTGTATTTTGTGCTGAAATGAATGCAGGTTTGGTGAGGAAAAAATACTTCTTTCAAAAACAACTTAAACGATGTAAATTGTAAAGTACAAGTATGTCTGTGAAGTAAGTATGCAACAAAGTAGCATTTGGTGTATATAATGTGACCTTCTTGTATGTAGCGTACGCTATATAAGACATTTTACAGGCACGTGAAGCCTTGTAGACTCAACATCTGAAAGAAAGAAATACACGTACGACATATTTCCTCACCCTGTTCTAAATGAAGCGCTCGTCTGGGCCCAGGGGCACTGGTTTGAGACGCACCATAATTTGGTTTGGTTAGTCAGACTTTTATAACTGGCAATCTTTGAAGCGTGCCCCAAACAGAAGGAACCTACTTCGTAATGTGTAATTTGACATTGAAATGAGTAGACAGACATACTATTACAGTACACGGCTAGAAAAAATGCAACTCAAATCCTCTAGTTATGTTTGCTGAGAATGGAATCGCAGGGTAGCATGAAACGCTGCTGTCTGGGCTCTTGGCTACATCTAGAGGAGAGAGAGAGAGAGAGAGAGACAGATGATGGGTTTGCTATCGTGACTGCTGTTCTGCTGTCTGTTCAAGACCGGCAGCAGGGTATGGATGATATTAATCGTACAATTCAGCGTCAATGTGCGTAAAGAGGTAAATACATTTACTCACTCATAACTCCATCTGTCTGACACCCACCAAATGCTTCATCATTGAATCAGAACTTCCACACATTCACACATACCCTTTTTCTTCTAAACGGTGATGGTGCCGGAGCCAGTGTTTCCACTGTCTTGAGAGCAGTACAATGACGTAATTCACTAGCCTACATAACCTGCCCACAATAACATGGCACAATTTTGAAAGGATATATTTAAGCGTCTTTATGTAATCATGAATCAGAGGTGATAATAAATAAAACTCATAGCAATCAATTCACACACAATATTTGTAAATATTGAAATACGCGAGGCAATGTAGCTTTGTTTGCTGTAATATTAAGAAATTGGTGTGTACCACCTCGTTTTGTTTCACTTCTGCTCTGCGTTGTTTGGAAAACTTTGTGGTGGAGCTAATTTTCCAGAGCCGCTTTTTTCTTTAGTAGAAACATATCAAAGACGTCTACCTTGTTTCACAGCAATGTTTTGCATCGTCTCATTTTGTTTCACTTTGGTCGAGTTTTTCTTGTTTAGAAGTGGTATAGCAGTTTTTTTTTGTCCCAGAACCTTGTTTTCTGTGGTGAAAACATATCGCCAGCTATGCTTTGGTTCTAAGCATCTAAGTTAGCAGACGTTTAGGTTCCACCATGACATCACTCAGGTGAAACCCTGACCGCAGAACACACAGTAATCTTGTTTCAAAAGTGACCTTTTACAGGCCACAGGCCAAGATTACAGGCCACACCACTGGGGCAGAGGGCGAGTGTGTGCTTGTGTGCGCGGACGCTAGTCAGTCTAACCACACAAAGGCTAGCGCTCACACCCCGTCTAAATGAACAACACACCGCTGCGGTCTGAAACACAGCACGGCTCTGCCATTGATGTCTCTTGCGTGTTTGGATTCCATCAGGAGGCAAATCGGAGGCTTTTTGTCTTGTTTTGTGCATGCATGAGTGTGTTGTGGTGAATGCTAAATAAAGCAAGGGTGCAGAATGTCAAGGGATGCTTGTGGTCACGAGAGGGGTTTTGTGTTTGGGGTGATGGAAGAGCACGCAAAGATCCAACCTCTCATCCTGAGACATTTAAAAAGGGTCAGCTGGGACTCTGGAACAAGACTTCGACTAGAGACAAAGCCTAGGCATGAGACTATTGTCTTGGTTGTGCTCTTCACGAACCATGCTTCATTTGACTTTTTTTTCAAGCCTAAAGGACTGTTCACATTTAGAATGGTTACTATAATGATATCTATAATGTTTTAGCAATTGGGAAGCCCTACACTGCATTGCACACTGTTTTAGGGGTCATATTTACATAAAAACAGCAGCTGTATGTGTATTTTGAATAAAAAATGTTGTGGAAACATTCGATTAACATCTACACATTGCTTAAAAATCAGCACACATACATCAACTTCGTGTTGATCATGTATGTGTGCTGTCAGGAGAATATCTAGTGTAGTTCAGTACTTAAGCTAATGCTAACGCTTAAAAAAATTACATTGTATGGATTTTCTAGCTTTTTTTTTTTTTTGATAAATTGAGCCTTTGCTTTTTTACCAGACAAAACAATGTAATCACCTCATCACTTTCTGGTTTGCTGTTGCTAAAGATGGCTGCCAGTTAAAGCCCTGCGGCTGTAGTGGAGAGGCAGAGCTAGGCGTGACACAGAAAGCTTGTCATTTTGTTCTTTGATTAAGGGACGCGGTGTATCAGTTCCAGCCTTAAAGCCTGCGGGCTATTTTGGTTTTGCTGAACAGGTAACAAAAGAATGTCTGTCTCTGTTCAACAGCACCCTTCCCCCGCGCTTTCTCTCACCGAAGCCTCTGCTGTCAAACGCTAACAATGGCTCGCTAGTTGGTGGCCCACATGAATCATGTTGTGGTTTTCAAATCATTTCACATTGTGGTTAGCAAATTACTTTTCGTTTTTGAATTCATAATTAGCTGAATTGATTTATGAGACAGAGTTTAAAAATTCTGACGGAATTAGGCCTACATTTTTCTATAGGGTGAAAAAAATTTATCGGTAAGAGATTTTGCTTATTTTTAATTTTATTAGACACACTTTCATGTCAAAGTTTAAGCTATTTTAGACTTCAGTTTAGCAAATGTGCTATTTAAATTAAACGGACCAGGTTTTGGATGCAACCTTGTCAGTCCCCAGATAGCACACGTACATCTAGGAGACATCTATTTGACGTCTGCATTTACATCTGCAAGACGTATTATTTAGGTTGTTTGCTCATCTGCAATACGTCTATAGGACGTCTCCTTTTAGATGTCAAATAGACGTCTATTAGATGTCTTTAAGATGTTTATGAATTAGAATGTATGTAAAACTGACATCTGTAAGATGTCTGCCAGACGTTTGTAGTCAGCAGATGCTTTCCAGATCAAGAGATCTTTAAAAGACATCTTGCAGACGTACGTGCGCTATCTGGGTTCACACATTTGACACATCAAACTATCAATCATTGTCTACATAGCTTATTTATTAGCTCATAAATTACATCGTAAATCATGATCCTAAATCATATTTGATGGAAGGTATATGTAAGCACTCCTGTTAATTAAAAAGTGAAGTGATTTATTATTTGTGATTTAAAATATTTTTTGTTAAATGGAAAAGGTAATGCATATTTTTGTTCTCTGCAGGCTATTTATTCTAGTTTTTATTTTTTTGGCATCTGTTCTCGTTTATATTAGCACATAATAAAACTACTAAAAATTATTTGGTATTTATAAACAAGAAAAGAGGAAAACTCTAATCTTTCTCATAATCAATTTTGCAGATTCATCAACTTCAAACGACTGTTGTGCAGTCATTTTTTTTGTCTGATTCCAAGAAACCATATGTCAGTTTGGAGGTTTTTCAGTGTGAAAATAAAAATAAATCATTTCTAAAATTGGCTAATTGTGACTATAATTCTCAAGATCGGAGGCAGTAAATGATGTGTGATGTTTTAAATGGGATGGTAAATGTAAACGCATGAATCAGATGTCTCACAACTAAAAGAACAGAATCGGATATATGCAAAAAAAAATCAGAATTGGTCATCAAGACCTGCAGTGTAAATGAGGCCTAAATGCATTGAGTTGCCGCCATGTGATTGGCTGATGAGCAATTTGTGTCACCAAGCAATTAAACAGGTGTATCTAATAAAGTGGCTGGTGAGTTTATATTTGTCATGCTAGCTAACGCACAAGACTATAAGGGCGGTTTTCACAAACAGGGCTTAGCTTAAGCCAGGACTAGGCATTAGTTAAATTCAACTATTTAAAGCAACTTTTACAAAAAATGTATTATAAGACAATTAAGAGAAACACATCCCACAGCACTATAACTGTCCATTTTGGGGAGAGATTTATCGGGAACTAGAATATCAAAAACCTGTTCAGTAATTTCTGTGCAGCTCAGTCTAAAAACCCATATGACACTGTTTTCATTTAGTTCAATATGGCTGACAAGCACACTGATGGAAAAGGAATGATGTCAGAATTAGTTGCCCCATGGAATTAAATGACTGAAAATTAGTTAATTTTGAAGTGCGTTCTTATTGTTTATAACAGGGAATATTCTGTTAAAGTTTATGTAAAATACATTTTATTTTTTATTTTTGTTCGAGAGAGACCCAATGAAGTTACACCTAAGTCAGACCTGACCGCATTTATTTTCAAATCCAAGTCGGCACAAAAGTACGATGATATTTTGATAACTACATTTTATACACTACCAGTATATAAAAAATATAACTGACTGCTGTCCTTTTTATACCACCGGGCCAAATGAGGTTTAAAGATTTCAAAATTTTGTGTTAATGTCACAATTTCTAGCCGTTACACTTGTCATTCACTTTTGGACTCTTTCCTATAATCCTCATCTCAACATTAATCAACTGTCTCTCATTAGTTCACAGCTGTCTCTTATTAGTAGGACTTTAAAAGTAGCTCACACTTACTTTGGGGGACTGGTGATTGAAAGTAGATGGCTCTCCTGTAGTTTGAGTTTTCCTTTGTTTCTTTTGTTTTCAAGTTTTTGTTTCCAGAGGAGTGTTACACAAAAACAAGATAATAGATTAAGCCGGGATTTTCCAGTTTCCAGTTTTCCAGGGAAAAAAAAAAAACATTCACGTGAATGTGGCCTTGCTCTTGATGTGCAATCAGTTAAATGAACAGCGCTTGTTTTTAATTAGAAAAAAAGACCACTACGAGGGTGGAGTTGAACCTACGGCCTCAAAACAATAATCATTTATTCTACCGCTAGATCACAGAATTTGTACTTGCACATGTATAGTATATTTCATTATTAATATTTTTATATGCGCACTTTTATTATAGTGAGGTTTTATGTTAAAACATTTTTATATGCATGAATTATTTTAGTATGTAGGCTACATTGATTTTATTTTAGGCAAGTCGTGATGATTTGAAAAGGCATCAACTTTTCTGCTGCTGGTCATTGCTTTTAAAAAACAAAAACGTAACATTATAGATTATTTAACAAACAAAATTATTCCAAACGTTTTTTTCTAAATTGACTTAAAAGAAAAAATAATAATTTTGCCATTACACACAACTAAACTGCTTTAATAGCTGAAACAGACTGGTCAGAGCGGCAATATTTCCATTAATGTGTTTACAAGTCTGAATATTTTGATTAAAATCGGCCTGCTTAGGAGCATATAAATGCAGTATTATAATCGAAGTATTGCGTTTACATGAGGTAAAGTTTAATCGCAATACTGCAAAGATCTCATAATAATCGCATTAAGAGGGTCTATGTAAACGCACTCACTGTCATTGCCATAGACTAAGGGTTGTATACATTTGCTTTTATATGTATCACATAATTGGTATAAAAATAATGTCAATTAACCCATTTTACCAATTCTAAATTAATAGCGATGTTTTCCACGTCTTGATACTTTGTAGTGAGCAATTTAAAACAATTGCCATAAACGGACATAAAGCAAATACGCACAAGAAATAGACGTACGCCAGACATGGAGTTGACGTGAACCAACGCACATTCTC
>JAUCMT010000154.1:7381054-7411179 GCA_032357475.1 Enteromius thamalakanensis | reverse complement strand
GTTTGTAGTCAGCAGATGCTTTCCAGATCAAGAGATCTTTAAAAGACATCTTGCAGACGTACGTGTGCTATCTGGGTCCAATATCTGATTCAATTAAATTCAGTTCAGTTTGGTAAATCTCTATTAAGGCATTGTTTTAGTAAATTCCAGATGGACAAAATCATTAAATATCTTGAGTCACATTAAGCAGTTATGAATTTAATTTCATGTTGACTTTAATACATGAGAAGAGATTGGACGAATGCAAGGTCACTCCTCCTACCCACTCAGAAGAGGTTCAGAAAGGCCATGAGGTTTATGGGTGTATTGTGCTCTCGGCTTACTCTGGGTGAATTAAAAGTGTTGGAAACAATGGCATTTAATACCATTAGCATCCGGGCTAGTGTGGTGCCTCAGGTTAGCGATCGTAGGTCATAGATCCCTTGCAGTTAATACTATTCCAACGCAGTACCACTCCTCCAAATGAGCTGACAGCGGACATGCTAAATAAAACAATGTGTGTGAAACTAGAGCTGTGTGTATGTGTGTGTGTGCCCATGACGGGAGGTAAAGGCTCAGGTTAAAGCCGCACGGCTCCCCCTGAGCTCGGCGCTAACCTGTAGACGTTCTACACCACCACTACAGTGGAATCCATTGATTTACTGTCTGAAACCACTCCTCGCCTGCCCACGCATGTAATCTCACCCTGAAAAGGACTGTCACACAGGCTCACATGCAAACACGAGCACACACAGACATGGAATCGGAGAAAAAGCCGAACACAATCTCTGTCGGCTCTTGTTTTTTTTCCAAGAGGAAATTGAAGATAATTGTACCCTCCAACTAGCCCGCCCGGTTTTAAAGAGGCATCCTATATCTGACAATACTTCATTGTTTGCTCTCTATAAGGATGTCTCAGTGAGCACAGCATCTGACATAAATCGCACCAGTAGAGGGATCTAATTACAGGTTACTACTATTTACATTTGCGCTATGCAGACTTTTGTAGTACTGGTCTGATGTATGGTTCCCCTATTTATTCCCCCCCTCTCTTTCATTTTCTCTTCACTTTGACCTTTATCTCACTATTAGGCCTATCAGTCTGTTTAATTATCTCTTTACCTTGGCTTCTAACAATTTGTCCTATCATTAGGTCAAGGTTGTTTTCTGCAGCTCTGTGCCAACAACATTGTGCTTCTAAGTACTAAGGTCAGTTCCCTCTTAGTTCGTGAGCTGAATTCAAATTTGAATTAAACTCTTAAATTGGAATGACAGGAACAAAATGCTTTAAATAATACTTTTAAAAATATGTAACTGTAATATGTAACCATGGAATAGTCTTATAGTTAGCCCATGTTTTTTTTTTATTCCATACAAATCTGCCCAGAACTGTTGGATACAGTAAATGGTGTCTCCCGATCTCATCCGTCTTGCTCGTTCCCCTTTCCATATCACCATCCATTGCTCCATCCATCTCTTCGTGGACGCTAATGGACACATTAGCCTGTGTTAGCTTCAAGGGAGCTTATTATGCAGCCCAAGCCTTATCAATTCACTTCTGTCTCAATTAGCATCAACTTCACGCTGCCTCTCTTCGGCCACAAGAAGCTGCATCGATCTACGACTCAAAGGATCTCCTGAACGATTTCACACGGGACCTGGCCAACACTTCAAAAGTATTCGTATTCAGTGTATGAGCATATTTAAACACTTTATATCTATAATGACCGTGAATATGATGGCTATCAAAGATATATAGATGAGGTGTCTTTAAGAGCTAGTAATATTTCAGTTTGACTGCAATTTGGCTTGGGCTTAGTGTAAGTGGTCCGGTCGATTGCAGAGTGGCATTTAAAGCAAAACTAGAGCGAAATAGCGAAGCCGTTCTTCAAGCAACGATTACATACATTTTGCAAAAGGCTTGTTGTTTCCCTCGAAGTCTGATTAAAGTGCAAGGGCAATTTGTTTATCCGCTCACGCCCTTGTTAAAGTCTGTGCTTGTGTGGGGGAGTATGGCCCTGAGATCTATTGATTGCTGCAGGAAGCACATTCTGATGTTACACTGGGCTTCCTGAATTTGATGCCGTCTCCTTAGACATCGTATGTGAAGGCATTTTGACCGTGTGTGTGTGTGAGTGAGTGTGTATTCTTGCCTCCCCTCAGACACAGAGACAAAACAGCTCAGGCTCTGTCCTTCCTTAAAGACACAACAGCTCTCCAATGACACAGACTTCTGTCTCACTTGCCCACAATAATAGGCTAAAGCTCAGTGTTTTTCTGAATAACAGCCACAAAGCTCATTCTGCATCTTATAAAATGGCTTCAACAACTTTCACACAGTGTCTTGTACTTTTCATAAATGAATTGAGAATGGAAAATTCCAATTAACTTCCCTAATTTTAATTGCATTGGGATAGGAAAAAGGCAGAACTACAATTCAGATAGATAGATAGATAGATGCATATATAGTCAAGTGTCTAAAGATGGGAAGAAGTAAAGTAAAGAAGAGGATCTAAGCCAGCAGGTCTTATTCTTGAGTGTGTAGTTTTTGGCAGCAATGACAAAAAAAACACACACTCGACGTCCCCTGTGCAGGGACCTTATTCCAGCTCTGCCTGCTTATCGGATGAAATCGGACCTGTCTCTTTTCTGCTGCTCAAACTGTCTCCTGAGGAGGCCCAGATCACTCCTCTGCCTGGGTGTAGTCGCTCTCGCTGGGACTCAGCCAGTTCTTCCACTTCCTGAGGCTCTCCATTTACCTAAGGTCTATTCAGTTTGTCAGACCTGCTCTAGATGAACTACACAGTGACCTGAAACAGGGATCTTGAATGTTGTCATTGCAGGCTAACTTAGCACAGGCTCAAGCCAGATCTAACATGTGACTGCTAAGTTGTACCCGAGTATTGTTTTACAGCACTGAAAATAAAAAGATTAAAAGCCTAAGGTTAAAAAGGTTTAAAGGTATTACAAACCAATAGAAAGGTAGGCAGATAGAGGGGTAGGTTGATTAGTATATAGGTAGATAGATGGATATGTAGGTTGGTATGTGGGTAGATAGAAAGGTAAGTAGGTTAGGTTAGTAGGTGTGCAGATTAATGGGTTGATAGGTTGGTAGAGGGGTAGGTATACAGATAAATAGATAGATGCATGGATGGATGGAAAGATGAAATTGGTTCTCAAATGTCACATTTTAAAAAAATTTAATCTTAAACTACCTTCTGATGCAAAACCTCAGAACAACTGCAGGGATGGTAAATGTTACAAAATATCATCGCTCACTTCCTCTTTGCCTCTCATTCCCTAATTCACATTCCGGATGGAGCTCTCCTGTCCCCATTCACAGGTCCCATCCCCCTCGCCCCTCTTTTATGTCTGTAACAGTAAGCCTTGTGATTGTGCCCCAGAGCGAAGGCTCTCCCCGAGCTGAACTCATTTGGAACAGAATGCTGGCGGCTTCGAGGGAAAGAGCCAGCATGTTCTAGTCAACCTGCTGAGCGTTCAGCGAGGCCAACACCACTCTGAGACTCATGGGCGCACACATACACACACAGACACACAGATGTCAGCACAACTCGAACAAACACACACTCCAATCAAAGCTCCTTTGTACTGTCCTCTCCCAAAGACAAGGGCTGCCAAACAACATCAGCAGCACCAACAAGCGCAACAATTCGCCATCCACAAAAGCCCTCACCAAGCAGGAACTGTTTCATTTGCTCAGGAGCCAGTTGTTGGAGCATTTCGACACTGTTAACCAACTTGAAAGGAATCAAAAGAGCAGATTGTAAAGCAAACTCATTCAGTAAAAGGCGTGCACTTGTGTTTTCTTCTCCATTCGCATTTCAAAAGGTCCGGCGAAAGAAAAAGCCTGCATGAAAAGTGTTTAATTTCACATTGACGCTTGTGTAAACAAACAGTCCTCTCAGCCAAAGGTGATCGCTCTTGTGAAATCATTGCGTGAAAGCGACAAACGATTGCAACCAAACTCCACCGCCACGTAGCGGCTTATTGTGCGTGATTGACCAAGGACGATCACAGCCATTCACTTACGCTCATATTTAATAGCAACGCAGTTCAGGATTTGTTTGGCAAGTAAATTGTGCGGCTGAACTTTGAAACCTGAGTTGGGGCCCCAGACGCGGAGACGGGGAAGTGATTGGGCCGAGCAGAGCATGCACGCTGATAAATGTTTATTTAGTTTTCGATAACATATCGGCCGGCCTCTTCAGCTTCTGTTGAGTGGAACTGGCTTGACTTCCTGTCTCTCTCTCGTTAATCTCCTTCGGCCTGTGATAGAAACAATCTATCAGAGTCAAGCTATCGGTCGATCGCAGTCAAAGACCCCATAGATTGGCTGTGGGAGCTACAGAGCGCCATTCTCATGGCCGAGCGCCTTCGAAATTGGGTTCAATCTGAGCTTTGATTGGCCGTCTGTGTATATGTAAATACAAATACAGTCCTGAATGGAATTTGCTGAGGGGAAAGTACCAGGTTTGTGCACATCAGCGCTCAGACCTTTTCCTGCTGAGCGTCTCAGGAGTGGTATTTCCTCTGTGAGTTCAAATATCAGGGAAACGCATGTCTCTGTGTGTGTGTGTGAGCGCCTGCCTCTGCATGCCTGGCTGTCACTAAATAGGTATAATTCCAAATACCTCAGTGACAGGAGAGTTAATGTGGTTGCTAAGCAAATCTGCACTTCCTGTGTTAAATAAGAGTTCCACTGACTGCTTCCTGGCTGGTGGGCTGAAAACACACACTCCAATGCTGCTTCAGACATGCAGTGGTAAATAGGGCTTTTCTAGTGTGCTCATGTAGACAATAATTGCATTACTGAGGGGGGTTGCCCAACTCATTGCTTTCACGCTGGATAAATTCGACAGGAAATGAGCATTTTCAAGATTAAATGATCACCGCAATTATATGAGATCGTGTTGTACATTAATTCACTTATTTTTTGATAGATGTATGTTTAAATCTGGACCCTTTGACCTTTTACTACTTTAGCCAGTGCTAAAAATGACACTAGCCATTACAGCATGGGGTTACGTAGGCATGTGTAACTCTGTAAGGTAACATTACAGTTCTACCGTGCAGCCATGCAGACATGTAAACCGCATGTGTGTAACGGTCTCTCACACTCAAGACGGCTAGCCGGTCGTTCCGTGAAAGCCAATCCTGATGGCGTGGGTCAACTGTCCATCATGCTAGAGTGAGATTTCATAGCGTCCAAGTTCTTTAATTACAGAAGTGAAGTAGTGGAGCCAGACCAAAGATCAGGGTGTAGTATGCTGCAGGGTATTTGCATTTTATCAGGTTATCTGAGCTAGCTGGCTAAGTAATAAAAGTCAAAAATTTACTTATTTATTTTCACTTAACAGCCATGTAATTGATACTTGATTTTTACTTTTATTAACTTTTTTTACTGTAATTTTTTACTTGATTTATACTTTGTTCTGATAATGATTTCTTAACTATATTTCAACTCAATATAAAAAACATATTTAATGTTTTTTTTTAAATACAATAATGCCTAACTTTAGAATTAAAAATGTGTGTACGGTCTTTATTATATATATATATATATATATATATATATATATATATATATATACACACACACACTTTAAAAAAATATATTATAATTTATATAATTTTTATTATTATTATTATTATATTATATTTTTTTAAAAAACATGTTTTTTATTCTGTTATCATATTTATGGGATCATATTTTTAGAACAAGAAAAAAAACCTGAAGTATTCTCCAAAGGTTTGAAGAATTTTAATATTCAGATTTTTTTAAGGTTAGTTACTGTTTAAGAGTGAAAGTGTCATCAATTAATATGTGTGTGTGTGTGTGTGTCTTTGCGTAGGTGGAGTTTTGAGTCTGCATCTGTGTGCTTGCTAGTGTGTGACCTGATTCAGCTAAGTGTGGCGAACTCTCTCTCGCTCTACTATGGATCAGACTGCATTACCATGCGCCTGACAGGCTCTGCAGTGCCATGCAGTGTAGCCGAGCCTAGTTTAGCGTAATGCTTTTACGCACGGCTGCATTTACTCTTCACTCCTCTCTGTGTCTGGCCCAGGAAGGGTGGCACCGTAGAAGGCAGATCCAGGACCTTTCAAAGACTGATATAATCTGTGATATTAATGGGCAGATGTGGTGAGATTACACTGGAGACATGGAGGAGCGAAAGAGAGAGGTAGGTTATTCCCAACAGGAGGGATCTGCGATGCACTGGTGGCTTTGATCACAGGTCACCTCTAAAAGGCTGCTCTCTCTTGGCAACCTTTGAAGATGTTTTCCCCCTTTTTTACTGAACATGGAAGGTTTGAAACGTAAAGCTCAACCCCCTTTCTTTTGTCTCTTTCTCTTTCTCATTTCTTTCCATATATTACTCACTCAACCCTGTTGTTTGAAGGCCTGACACACCACCACAGGCTTGTCACTCCCAATTACTCAACCCTCTTTCTTTTAATCCCTCTATTATTTGTCTCTCCCTCATTTTTTCTTTCTCTCTCTGGCTCGTTTAGCCATTTAGTCTCTTTTGCTGTGCCAGAAGATAGCCCTTGTTCCTTTGCTCGTGCCAGTTTCGAACAAGCAGTACTCATTTCTCCGCTTCCAGGTACCTTCACCAGTGTGACATTAGCCTGCATCGTTCGGCTCGCCTCGCCATATCAGCTAGCGAGAGATCTCTTCTGAGAAGAGGTTGATATAAGAGATGGAAGGCTGGGAGGGGGAAGAGGAGAGGCCTCTGTGGTTGTTTAGATAGGGCCACAACTGTTTTCTTCAGCTTCAGAAAGAGGCCCTCACCGCTAGTCTTAGCTTATCGCTCTGTTAGCAAAGCACCTTTGGCCTCTGTGGTGATGTTTGTGCCTGTGTGGCTGCTCGTGTCGTGGGAGTGGTAGTTAAGAAAGTCTGGCACTATTTTTAAAGCAACCACCTTATTCTTTTCTGTGTCTGATTGGGAATGAAAGAAAATTGTTGTATTAAATCATGAAAATATACATTTTAAATTCAAAACTGTGGGAATTGTGCAGTAAAACCATAGTTACATTGTGTTTCATACAATAAGCAATAAGTTAAACCACGTTAAATTTTCATAAGGGAAATATATTTCACACTATTTGCTAAAACATTCTGTTTTTGTGTTTTTGCTTAGCCTTCTGTTAGCTTAGCATAGCGCTAATTGTTTAAGAAACATAATTAGCTTTAAACAAAATACACAATTTGTGTTTGATGTGTAGGCATCTAGATTAAGTATACATTATTGTGGCAGAATATTTATTATAAGCTTCCACTTCAGATTCTTTGCCTATTTTTAAACACAGAAAAGCTGAACGGTTCACACAATTCTCTTCCACTGCACAAGAGGGTTGTGGGTAATATCAACCCAATGCATGCATAATTTCACACTATGAAAACCCACTCTAAATAAAAGGCAATCTGGGCACCTAAGCTAGTTATTTTAACCTTCTGTGCTTTGGGAACACCAATCCTTATTTGCATAATATTTAGGATGGATAGTATGCAAATCAAGAACTAGCCAGACTCCACAAAACTCTATGATCATCAAGTATGGGGTGTTTGTTTTCAGAGGACGAGAGTTGAAATTACTATCAGAATAGGATTAGATAATCAATACATTTAATCAATCCTCCTATCTAATCCATCTCAGTTGTGGCCTACTCGTGATATCACCTCCAGTCAGAGAGACCTTTCTCCAGGTCGTGGCAGCAGCCGGTTCTCTGCCTCTCTAAACCCCCTAAAGCCGCTTTTCAGATTATCATCAACAACAGGTAATCAGCACCTCGTCTTGGCACGAAAGGCTTATCAACCGTAAAGTGCAAACTATTCACTTCAACTACCTTTTCTATAGAAACCTTCACTTCTTGTAAATTGAATGAGCCTTCATCTTTACGTTCAACCACAGCCCCCAGAGGCTCTCTCAGCTTAGCGTGGTAGCTTTATCTTTAAAGATTTATTTCTGTTTTCATGAGTCATTCAAATAACATCAAGATTTCGTTTTGGCAACTCAGCCTGCATTCGATGGGTTAAACACACTGGCCTGCGTTGCAGACCTCAGGGATGTTTTTGTGTTTCATTACGCAGGCTTATCTGACTAGCGTGTAATGATTTCAACCCCCCCACCTTAATATCCTAAACTAATAGCATTAGCCAGCTGTTACATGCATCTAAAGATCCGCCGAAGAGATTGAGAGGCGTCCTCAGACAATTCACTACGAATACTTTAGATGCAAAAAATTCAGAACACCCACAATCATCGATTTGAGACAAAGAGATCTGAGCTCACAGTAGTACAACCATGCAAAATGAACTATTGCAATAATATTTAGCATTACAATTGTCATATCATGTAATAGACATGTTGTAGAGTTCTATCATATAGTCATTTTAAAATTAAGCATTTTATAGCCCTTTAATCACTGCAAATGTCAATATTAAATAATTATATATATTTATTAAAATAAATATTAAATAAAAGCAATATTAAAAAATATAATGCTTTTTTTTTTTAAATAATATGCAGTGTATTATTTGTTTTCATCAATAAATAATTCATAATTTTAAGAAGCGTACAAAAGGCAGGCAAATACATAAAAAATGAACAACTGTAATGGGCAATTTTAGTTGGTGGATATATATATATAAATATATATCTATATAGTTCGAAGTTAAACTTTAGCTGTAAATGTATACAAAGTATATATGTTAACCTAAGGTCACATTGAAAGTGTATGACAAGATGGAGGAGCATCGTTAGCCCACAATGGCTGAACCTCAGGGCTGAGATTGTTTTTCATCGTAACAAAACCCCTAGCTCACCCTCTGAAGTTCTCAAAGTGCTAAAATCGCCCCCAACTCGGTATCTCTTTCTTTTACCGTTTCTCAATTTCCTTTAAATATGAAATTCTGACTCATGTTCTTTTGTGATGAAGGGCATAAGGACATGGTGGCGAAGAAGCTTTTCCTTAGGCAGGTGTCTGCGCATGGGTCTGTGTGCGAAGGGAGGGGAGGAAAGGAGAAGAGTAAAGCCGTCCCACAAAAATGAGGACAGACACTGTAATTGGTGATAATGGCTGAGGTAGAGAGAGTGATTCTCGCTTGGGGACAAAGCGGCCTTTATTGCCTGTGTGCATCTGACCCTTTCACACGCTGCAGAAACTAGAGCTGGAAACGATTTGACTACAACGTCATGTTGTTTTATAATGATATCAGGGGTTAGGTTTATATACGAGAAAGACATAAAAATATAATTTTTAGGTTTTTGTATTGCATTTCCACTGTAATACTTTAGTTAATTGTATGGCTTGAGACCTGCAGAGAAGTTGTCGGCTCTAGAGTCTAGCTGATGAGTGGGCTTTCTGGTGGAAAATAGTTACATATCCATCTCCAGTCCCCCCCATCTCCATCAACTGAACCCTCATGTGCTATTAATCAGCCCAGAGAACAAAGGTGACGTCAGTAGAGACCGAGAGAAACAGAGATGGAGGGGGTGGCTTCCCTGTTCTCCAGATGTGTAATAGAACTAGAGAGGGGAATAAAACCGTGCAGTAAAAAAGATCTTGTAAAACAAAATGGACGCTTCTTTCCTCTCCCGCTCTTAACAATCTCAAATTCCCCTTTTCTCTGGAAAGGAGGAGAGGCCTCCTTATCAGGAGTGTGAAAATGCTTACGGTTACAATTTTACTGAATGCCCTGCTTTTGTCATGATGAATTATGGGATTGCAGAAAGCTTACCACAATTTTTACCACATCATACCACATTTTCTTAAAGTATTTGGAACATGTGGTAGCTTAGCAAACTGGTCTGTATGCATTAGTTAATAATATCAGTAGAGTATTATTTATTATGTATGCTAGCATATTGATGGGACATTATCCATTTTTCATGGATAATGCTGTGATTCCGAAATGCACTTGATTTTACTGTTTTGGTTTTACTTTAAATTGTTTATAATTAATATATTTAGTCAAATTTCTTAATGATGTGGGTTTGTGTATGATTTGTTTGATTTATTTATTCAACCTTTTAAACTGTCAAAATTCCTTTGTCGGTCCAGAAAATGTCTAAAGAAGACACTCTCTGATTTTCTGGTTCTCCTTCATTCTTCTTTCAAACCATCCGTGCACTATTTTCACTTTACCTTTCATTCACTCCCTCGGCAGTTCCTAGGGTAAAAAGGTCTAAAGTTGACGCCCTGTGTTTCAACCTGACCCGAGACTGACCCAGGCTAGGGGCCGTTAGCAAGCCTGCACTCATTAGGCTGCATTTGGTGTCATTAAGCTGATTTGTCTTTGCTGATCACTTTTCAAGATAGCACTTAAAGTGCCTGGCTGTTATTCTTA
The DNA here is from genome assembly GCA_032357475.1 of Enteromius thamalakanensis. Lineage (NCBI taxonomy): Eukaryota > Metazoa > Chordata > Actinopteri > Cypriniformes > Cyprinidae > Enteromius > Enteromius thamalakanensis. The sequence goes on along the minus strand of JAUCMT010000154.1, from coordinate 7,400,828 downwards.
AAAGAGCTCCAGACTGCCCCTCCTAAACTTTACAGTGCGAAGGGTTATAAACCCAAACGGGTGTGAGCCGTTACATGGAACGGTCTTGGGTTCGCGACCTCACCAAAACAAGCACAGGTCTGTCTCAGTTTCACTGGTTGGAAGATAGCTTCTCTAATGAAGGAATAAAGAAGTTTCATCACTTTTAGTTCAACTGTGTTTAAGATAAAACTGAAAGTGCAAGAATTTAATCAGATGCTAAATGCAACCAAAGGCATCCTTAGTTTTTCTCACAGTGTTCATGCAGCGTTCTTTCATGATGCTGTGCCACTACCACGTTGCCTTGAGGTCTTGAACGCCAGGTTTATGTGACCAGGGTCAAGCGGTCACTTTTAACAGAGGGCCAGGCTAGTTCACAGGCATAATGTGGGCTTCTATAACATCTGGCAACCATAAAGTGGCATGGCCGCCTAACCTTTAGTCTTAATAGGGGTGAAGGGGGTCCTTCCAAATGTATGGCTGTCCTCTCAAGGTCACATGTCCATTGTGTGTAACACAATTCAACATTGTGGGGTTTATATCTGAGCTTGTGTATGCGAGGGGTTGTCAAAGCAGGGGGAGCCTGAAGAAAATTTAAGTGATATAATAATATATACCATCTTATATAATCAGCATTTTTTTAAACAAGGCCATAGGCTATTTCTGATGTTTATTCTAAAAGCAATTGGTAAAAGTGTGAAAAATGACAGCAAAAATTGCATCGCAAATAAAACACTTCCTCCAAAGGCCTTGTATGTTTCGGAGTGAATGTTCTCAGTTCTAGTGAGAGTTTTGTTGGTTGACACTTTCGGCAGATGCTTCACAAAAACAGCGTTCTGGGCCTAATGTATGCACTCACATCTTCCTCTTTCCATTTTCAGTTCTTAGCCGTCTCATTTTTGTGTCTTTTCTCTCCTCCGAACTTTGTGCTTGTACAGAACTAGAGTCAGATCGGGCTTTCAGATGGGGCCTGGCCGATAAGGTAGTGAGAAAGGAAATGTGCTCGCTTTCTCAGACAGACTCTAGCTAAGCCGGGCGTTCACATTTAGCGAATGGGGTTTAAAGGTTAGAGAAAGATAAACACAAAAGAGCCCCCTATCATCACTCGTGTATGTGGGCAACGTGTCCCACCAGGGATAGTGAGACTACATTTTCTACAGCGATAAGGGTCTTGGAGCTGTGAGGAAGAAAAGGAGGAACAAACTTGGGATGTGTACACACAAAGAAAGCTAGCACTGAGGCTTCTTGGCGGGCGACTTGGCCTGCTGAGAAACAGAAAGAAGAGCACAGGGGAGAAAAAGTGAAAGAGAAAAAGAAGTCTAGAACTATCATCTCTCACTCTTTGTCTCTTGGGCCGATTCCTTTTCAGATGAAAACGTGCCACTTTTCAGTCAGTCTGGGATATGTTAAATAAGGAACATTAGCCAAAGCAATCCTGTTAACAGCATCGCTATTGAAAAAGAGGGGAAGACAATCTTCTTAAGTGATTAATCTCCATGAGAAAGTGGCGTCTTTGAAGAGAGTCATCCACCTTAAAATTTCAGCTGATCTGTCTGAGACTCATCCAAAGGCTGATATGCGCTGTTTATCCCTCAAAGAGGGTAAAGCGTTTCTTTTCTGGATACCAAGGCAAACATCTCTGTCATTTGAGAATGTAAAATAAAAATTGTTAAACTGTAATTCTTTCATGACCCATTTCAATTTGCAGGGATTTATCTTCAACCAGATGACGAATTGGCTACGAAATACCTCAGAATTCAAAGGAACCCAAAACTAGCCTAATTATTGTTCACCAGCTTTCTTCGCTAAAAGTCATACAAAAGAAACTATCTTTCAGGGTTTAAGAGCTAGCCCACTTTTTCCCGCTCTTTCTCTCTCTCTCTTTCTGTTGAATAACGGTGAATGATGATCGTTTGTGGGTGTCTGAAGTAGGATGTAATCAGGGGGTGAGGTGAGAAAAGCAAACAGATTTGCTAAGGCTTCACCTCATTAGCTGAACAAGTGTGTGTGAGCGCACACGTTTCTTACGTGAGCTTGCAAATGTGACTGTTTGTAAAGCAAAAGGTACCGCTTGAGTTCCACTCCAGCCATGAGGTTCTCGTTAGCTTAGCGTTAGTGTTAGCGCAGTTTTTGCCTTCAGCAGAAATAAAACGTGCGTGGTCACTCAAAGAACAGCTTAGTTAGGCAAGGTTTGGTTTTGCACTTTGAAGATTAGTGAAGCGGTTTTGCTATCAGTGCTATTTTCGCTCTTATCTGACCACACTAAATACACATCAGTCATGCGGCTAACTAGCTTAGCCTTGTAGAGCGATTCAATTACGGCCTTCTGTGGATTTTGTAGAACTGGAAATTAGATACTGAGACATAAAATTTCTAATAAAAAATGGGATGGCTTTCAAAAAACTCTCCAAAAGACAAGCTGTGTGCCTCTTTGTGTGCAACGAGACTTCGAATAAACGTGTGACTGTGTGTAATTGGTGGGTTTCTGAGGCGAGGGGGGAACAGACGGCGGGTTTTATGGGCTGAAGTTCTCTCAGCTATAACTACCTCTAATGAGCACCACTGCATCGCCCTCCGTCGCTTACATGGAGGTTAGAGGAAACAGAGAGAGCGCGACAAAGAGAGAGAGCGAAAGAAAGATCGAACAAGATCAGCAAATAGGTGCAGAAAGACTTGCAGAGGTCTTCCTTTTCACAAGCTCTGTGTGTTTTGCGTGCGTTTATGTGGCGGTACGCAGCCTTGTGGTTTTGTGTGGGCGGAATTTGTTTTCTTTTTTTTGTTGCAAACTAAAACGTACATGCTTAACAGAGTCCGGCTTGAGGCTGTCTTCCTTCCCTTGAACTTCAGAGATAACTCCTTTTCTGTAAAACATGCACAGAATAAATGAAATTGTATGCGTTTTCAATTTTGGAGGGTTGTACTTTCTTGAACGGACTAACTAATTCTGTTTTTTTTTCTTTTTCATGTTTCTGGACCTGCTTTCTAACATTTCTAGGTAAGTGTCACTCAACTTTTTTTGTCTGATATACACAATCTGGTACGTTGTGAATATAGTGTTGCACGTGGGTGTGTGTTAGACCCAAGCAAGGGAGGATCTGGGTAAAATGGTTTTGCGGTAGCGGCTTTTTTCAGTGCACATACACGTGCACACGTGAACACACACTAACATGAACTTAGAAAACATAGTGAAACTGCAGCGTAGGCCAGCGTGGCTTTTAGATAGACCGAGATGCACACCACACTGATTGCTACAGCGGCCGAGACGGTTTACCACCCGACTCTAACACACTTATCGGAAACATACACAGCAGAACACCTCTCTATGGTTTGGTTTTTAATCTTTGTGGGGAGAAAACGAACCAAAAAAGGAAAAGAAATTAAATCCAAATCTACTTTTGGCCAAATCTATGTTTTGGGTTTTTATATACTTTTCATCTAAAGTATGTAACACATTTCTCTCTCTATCAGTCAAAAGCAACACTTTAGAATATCTACCAATTCTCTCTATTTGTTTATTAGCATGCCTGTTATTAGCATATTGGCTATTTATTAGTACATTTAAAGCCTATACTCTGCATGACCACATTCTACATCCTTAATCCTACCCAAAACCTAAACTCACTGCCTAACTATTAATAAGCAGCAAATTAGGAGTTTATTGAGGCATAAGTCATAGTTAATGGTTTGTTAATGGTGAGAATTGGTCCTCAAAGTAAAGTGGGAGCCAATCAACATTACGCCACTAATGTTAGTACTAGAGCCTAATTGAAACATTCCTTTAAAGGTCAAGATGATTTGTAAGGTTCACAAAAGTCACAACAGAAAAGGAAGTGAACATGTTTAGTTGCACACGCTGACCATTTTCAGCAAAAAGCAGGGCTTAAACATGAACGATGGAAAGAAAGAGGAGAGCGAACACACTACTAAGTGGACATCTGATAAGACCACTCTTCCTTCAGTAAATGCATTTACCCTTGAAAGGCTCTGGTCTTAATGTTTGGGGCTAAATCATGTGAATCATCATCATCATCATCATTGCATGTAGGCCAGGAAGAGCCAGACATTTTCTTACTACAACATCACACAATCACTTTCTCTCTATCCTTGACTTTTCTCCTTTATTATCATTCGGCAAGTGTACAGTTGAGCTGACTTCTGTTGTGATGGTGATGTGAGGAATGTCAAGGAATAAAAAAAAGAGCTGACGGTAGTTTGTGAAAGAGTGTGTGTGTGTGAAGGGGGCAGGCACACCCTTGCGGGTTTCTGTATCTCTCAGCTCTCATTAAACTTTAATGGCTTCCTCTCCTGGCTGGCACGAGGCTCCACTTTTCACTCAGCGAGCAGGAAAAAAGCCTGAAAAAGCGAGTGAGAGAGATGCAAGTGTGCATACTGAGCAGGTAGATCAGAGCGAAGGACAGGAAGGACTAATGCTGACAGTCTCAGCACAGCTCAGCGAGACGCATGCTAGCGTCTGGCTGCGGAGAGCAGCGTCTGCTTCTGCAGAGCGAGACACCGCCAATTCAGCTGTGGTGACGCTTTTCAGCAGACACCTCGTATAGTTTTGCACTTTCAAAAGTGATGTGTGCAACTATGCTCAATTCATAAACGTCATTCTAAGCTGAACTTGTCAGTGTAAATGTTTTAAACCAAGTCTGAATTTGTAGCTTTAAATTCAATGCTCATAACATCTTATTGATTTGTTTTCATTTTAAAGTTGAAATGTGTGTCAGGGCAGTGGTCTTTTTAGTCAGTTTGAGCAGTTGTGGGAGATTTGGGTTTAAGTCTGGCTCTTTTCATTTTCTCCCTTTTCTCTGCCTTAGATTTTCTATCTTAAAATATATATACATATACATAAAAAAAGTAATAAAAGAGTGCAATGTTTAGAAACACCACATGGAATTACAAAAATAATGAATGTTTTCAGACAGGTTTTTGAACACTTATCCTATTGGTCGGATAAATAATCAGTCACACCCCCAAAATCCCACAATTGGTTGACTAATTTTCCTGCTTTGCGTTAGTTTAGTGATCAAACTCGTACTTAAACTTAAAATTAAACAAGTTAGCACATAACAAAATGATTCAAACTAATTAAAATTAAAATGAAAACATAAAAAAATAAAAGTGAATTAATAACATTTATACATATTATACTACTGTATAAATAATACTAAAATCAATCAATCAATCAATAAAAAAATATTTAAAAATGATATTTGCTTTTTATTTTATTATAAATGAACATTCAGTATTGAAGAAAGTAAAAACATTAAAAAAATGAATAAAATTTACTCATAAAGAAAGCCATGCTGCTGTGATTCCATCTTGGAAAGAATGGTTCTCCATGTTCCTGGTTAGCAGCGACCATAACTGATGTGAAATGAAACCAGAAAAACTGTGTCTGTCACTTTAAGAGCCAAAACAGGCTTGCCTGCAGTAACTCTGCAGAGAGAGAAAGAGAAGATGGAACATCTGTAGTCTGGGCCTGTAGCCTTCTGGCTAGACTGCTGAAACTTATTGACTTCCTGTGTGAGAGAGAGAGACAGTAAGGTAATGCTGGCTTAATTCCACACCCTTTTTTTCAATGACCTTGCTTGCAAATTGCATCGAGACCTTCGTAAGTGAAAATTTGACAGGAAAAAGACCATTTTACATTGTTAGAAACACTTTGTTTTAATGTACTACACATGAGATTGATGAAGTTGTGTTACATCTGCGTCAAGGCAATGTTACCGATATTACATGCAGACCTTCTTCCCTGATTTCTGTCTTCTCTTTCTCCATGTTTTACACACATTGCTGATACGGTGTGTAAAAACTAAAAAAATTTGTATGTTGTAACCCATGAACTCAAACTTATTTGCATGAAATGAAGCTTTGTATTAAATATTATGTATTATACATTTTATATGTAACTACTTAAATATTTTGAACGTAAAAAAACATTAATTCATTATTTTTAATGAACATTAATAACATTAATTTATTATTAATTCATTATTATTATTTATTAATTTTCACCTTTTTCAAATAATTTTAAATATATGACTTTTTTATATGATATATGAATTTTTGTAAACCCACTTGTTTTATCTATTATATATAGCTGATTAAATTAACCTTTTTTATTTTTGTAAAATGATTGAATAAATTATTATTATCCATTTACCTTTACTTCTTACAAATTGTTTTACCATTAAATCATTCTTAACATGTCCGGGTCCTTTTTGTAAACTCTAATGTATAAACTTATATCCACCTCAGCAAACATTGTCAGGACTTTAAGCTTTGTTTAAAATTTTTTAAAGAATTGTGATTTCCAACAGATCCTTGTTGCCTTTCGCATAATCCACCATGTCATCGTTCATTGAATAAACAACCTCTATTAAGTAACTTGTTGTCGAATCAGCGCTCTTATCACTCTTAAGTGCGCATTGACTGTTGTGAGCTGTTGTCTTGAGCATGTGTCCAATGAGATAATTAGACCTGATTGCTCAGTCATTCTCTGCGGAGTTCCTGAATAAACACTATGTTGTCAGGAGCTGTTTTGCCATGCATGCGTACACACATACACAACGATTTCATCGTACAGACCCTGCTGACTGCTAAACTGATCTGATAGTGTGTGAGGGGCTGTTCATACACCAGCTGAGCTTGTTCCTTTCCACAAAGCTTCAGCAGTGCATTTGCGCATGGCTTATTACTGTAAAATGTATTTTTAAAAAACACACAATACATTAGGCTCATTAGAACACAGTAACTGGTGGAGAGGTGCACTTGTTTGAAGCATGTGCAGTATGAAGGCATGTGGAGCGTAAAGGGCAGAGAAGTCTGGCATTACCCACAATCCCCCACACCCCACACTCACCCCCACCTGAGCGCCACCTGCTCATCTGTCTGTCCTCGCACTGCAGTCAAAATGCGCAGAGACCCCCCGCCGCATGGCTGGCATTTGCTCTCTCCCACACACACAAACGTACTTTTCTCCTCCTCTGCAGTCACAACACATTGTGACCCCCTGCACTTCCCTTGGCATGGGGATACACACACACACAAGAAAAGCACATACTCGAACTTTGCCATCTCTGACACAAATGAAGTACAAAATATCCAAATGCATATTCAATAATTATTCATTGAATGAAACTTTACATCAGTTTACAGTCAGAGTGGACCAATAAAGCCCATATCGTGATGGGACGCCCACATTTATATTTTAGAAATTGTGAGTAAATTATAATTTACTATTATTATCAATAGTATTGAAACATGTCTAGACTCTCCAAATGGGAATTAACAAAATAAAAGTATTTTTTATCAAGCATTAAAATAAATACTAAATGATTTAATTCAAATTGAAATAAAATGTATGAAGTATATATAATATTAATATGCATGTTTTACATACATATTTCTAAAAATATATATATATAATGAAAAAAAAATTACATATAATTTTTACATTTGAATTTCAAATTTCTTCATATATTTATGATGTCTATCCTAATATAAAATATAATTATATTAAGATAGAAATCCAAAATATATAAGTACATTTTGAAATAAACATTTGAGGGATACATGAATTATATTGTAATTTCTATAAAAATAAATAAATAATTAATTTAGCTGTGCTATATTTTTAGAAAAAAAAAAAAAATATATATATATATATATATTTATATTTATTTTTTTTCTCTTGAAAATGTTCTTGTTGATACCCAAAATGTCCATTTGGGTCAACATTCATGCTTATCTAAACTGTTGGCTGTTTTTCCTTGCCACGTAACTCCAGTTTGTTTCCAGTATTAAAGTAGCAAAAACGGAAAACATCCCTTTAAAGCGAAGGCCAAGTTAATTGAAATGCTGTTTACAGAGAGAGAACTTGTAAAAAAAAAAAATAGAGGCGACTCTGTTAAAGAGTAAAGAACCCATCAGGAAAGCTTTACAGGCTCTTATCCTTTCACATCCTACTTTAAACAGGAAATGGCTGAGACAAAATGGCTTGATGTTTCTCTCGCTGCCATATTGGGTGTTGATATATGTTTCCCTTTTTCTGCTGATCTCAAGCCAGTTTTCCCAGAAAAATGTTTAATGTGATGTAAGCGAATGGATGGAAAAATAAAAACAGGACTGCACAAACAAAAAGAAAGAAAAAAAGTTTTACATAGCAGGGCAATTTTACGCCCATCAAATCTTTATTCCATTGCTGACGTATGATTGAAAGGTGTTAAATCACGTATAATATCAAAACAAAGCATTACAATTGAAAACGGCCTCGGTTTGTAGAGCTCTAGCACAAGTTGCGGGCTGAATGAGTGCTGTCTTTGGGAGCAGATGCAAAAGAATGAGCTCATTGTTTATGGTTGAAACCTGGTGCAAATCTTCCCTCTAAAATGCTCACAGCTGCCCAACTGCTGTTCAGAGAACTGCTGGCACGAGAAACGCTCCAGCCAATGCCTCGAGAGATTAAGATGTATGCCATCAGGGCCCAGGCAATCTCTTGCACTATAGCATGTGGTCATGTAGGGCACAGCTTTGGCTGGTTGACTTCAGCTGCAGTGTGCTCATGTGTTTGCTTTTGTTGGGTTAGACTCTAGGGCTTTGTTCACACTTCACATAAATCAGATTTGGGTTTCAAATCCGATCTTTAGTGCTGACTGTTCGCTCATGTTGGAAGGGATAAAATCTGATCTGTTTGTTCTATATGCTCAGTGTATATCTACATTGGTCGCTAGCGATGTAGTCATCAGGAAATTTACTCTGAAATCTGATTTTAAACTACATTTTGTAATTTTTCAACTAGGTTTGTAAACATTCCAGGTCTGAAATGGAATTAAAATCTTTTATTTTTACATTTTCAGTTTTGTATTTAACTTTTTTTTGTTTTTGATATCGTTTCAGCTTTTTTTGGTTTCAGTTTAATTTTATTAATTTAACTCATTTCATTAAGATGACAAACCTTTAATTTTTTATTCCAAATTTGTATGTTTTTAATTGAATTTTTATATTTTATTTTACTTCGATGCTGAACTTTTTGATAGTTTAATCTTAGTTAACAACAAAACTTTTGTTACACTTCATACTTAAAATAAACTAAACAGATTTAACTTAAGCAAAAACAAAAGATATTGGTCCATGCCTGTGTCAAGAAGACAAAGGTGTTTTCAAACATCCTGTCAAACAAGGTTGGAAGAATGCAACCCTGCAAGTGAAAAATGTGTACGTTTGAATGCTTGAAATCGCAAATCTGGTGTGTGCACTGAAGGCAGAAAATGATTAGTGAGAAATATATTCATTTAAGTTAATACCTACCAAACAAAGAGAGTCCTGTTCCTCTACTTTGAACACAATTGACATTGTGGCTACTAATATTTATTGAAATACAGAGTTCTGGCATGGAACAGTCTAGATGGCATATTCTAATAGGTCTCAATCTGACCTAATGACATCAATATCACATGGCACAGCTGATTGGTTCCCCTAGTAGCCAATGAGTTAGCTGCTTAATATTTAAATGTATAACTAGTGCTTGCTGTAGCAGTTGCAGCATGCTTCAGAAACCCTCTATTTTCCCCAGTTCAACCTGTACAGATCTGCTATTAGGTGAATCATAGGGGGGTTATTTCATGCATGTTATATTTGCAGCAGCAGTCTTTCTTACATGCTCACAGCAGCATGTCATGGATGTATTGACCGGAGCAAGTCATAGCAGACCAAATACATTAACACTGTCATGTACATTAACCAACTCTCAGAGAATTGTCATGACAGGAAAAAAAATCAACTATATTTAAATGTGAAAATGCTCAATTCTGCAGAATATGCTTTGTGGTTAGTTAAAGGCCTGCATGTACAGTCATTAAAAGTTGGCCATTTTTGAAACTACATTAAGAACAATTGTAAATAGGCTCTCTTAAAACGATTTTTTTTTCTTTAAACCTCCCAAGCTCTTCTGTCCCTTTCCCACCATCTCTTTTCCTGGTGTGGAAAACACACACCTTCGTTCACGAGCCAAGATACAGGCGATGAGAACAGCAGGAAACACGCCCCTCTCACTTGTTCGGAGACCACAAACACCGTCCCACTCAGAGGAAGGGAGAAAGTGAGGGTGTCCGAGAGTGGAAGAGACAGGGGAACCTTAGGGGAGGCATGTCAGTGGAAAATCCTAGGTCTTGCCAACTCATGCTGGTACATCCTTCTCCTCATCTACACACACCCCCGACCCCGCTGTAACTTCCCCCTCTCTCTCACCCTTTCCCTGCACTGAGAAGCAGCTGCCTTCTTCCACTATTTTCTCACTCAGGATTTTACTGAGCACAAACGGCATCACAGGCTGACTGGGGGAAATATAAAAGCGGAAGCCTCAGCCAAGCCAAGGAACGCACTCTTGAGTCAATGTGGAAAAATTATGCAAAGCTCCCCCCAAATGCTTTCCTTATGCATGATTGTGAATGGCAGTTTATGTTGCAGTAAGCCTTTCTGCCATTGAAAAGTTGTGATTGTGTTGCTCTGAGAAGCACTTCTGAATCAGAACGAGTAGCTACATTAATGATACCGCCCTGACTATCACTTCCATGCGTTTCCTGTTGAAACAAAGAGTTAGGAAGTTAACTAAATGTATTTCCATCTGTTCCGTATCTTTACATACATAGTAACATTGCCACAGACAAAACCCGATGGCACAGAGCATGATTTGTAGCAGGAAAAGCAACACCATTTGTGAAATGTTGTTTTGTAATGTAGCTGTGGACTTGGATCAGTAATACGGCGGTTAGAAATCTCACACACATGCTTGCAAAGCTCTTAGCATGCGGAAGTTAATATGAAGAAGCCAGTGAGTCAATTGGCCGTATTGGTATTTTTAAGCATCTTAACGCTGCGTGACCTTTCACCTCATAGTCTATGGATTGAACTTAGTCAACACATTCTGTTAAAGATTGATAAGTTGCAAGCTTTTCTAACTTTCTCAAAACGCAACTCAAGAATGCAGAAAGAACAACTGGGAAAGCCTTTGAAAGTGTAGCACCTCTCGACATCCGTCACCTTTTCCATCTAACGCTTATGTAACCAAGACAAATATCCATTTTTTGGGAGTTTTGTCATTAAAGTGTGTTTGAAACAGAAAGGCCAGTTTTATGGTTGAATGCACGCTCAAGATTGTGTTGAAGAAGGCTAACCGCACCGTTTGAACTGAATTTAACACCCTCGCGTGGCGTCAATGATTTCATTTGTATTCCTTATATTTCTTGCGCGCGCTCTCGTTTCATGCGCAACCTCATCATACAAATATTAACGATCCCCAGGAGTTGGGGAATGACGTCTGTGTTCGGAACTGTATCCTTCGGAGCTGGCTGAGCTGAACGAGAGTGAAAAACAGAGGAGAGAGAGAGAGAGAGAGAGAGAGAGAGAGTGCATGGAATAACAGGACTGGATGATAGATTTGATTTGGTTCTGTTTGTAGAGCTGGAGTTTGGCTTAGGCAGACTGTTATGTCGGTTTCCATGGAGAAAAACACTCGCTCTGCCAGACACTGAAGAGTACAAGAACGAAAGAAGGAAACGGAGAGAGAGAAGGGGTGCGAAAGAAAACGCAAGTCGGAAAAAAAGACGAAAGCCTATCCAAGAATTTCTAGGGTGTGGAGACGGACAGCCTATCTCGCAGTACTGAATGATGAATAATGTAGGCTACAGACGCAGGGTCTCGCACACATTCTTTTTTTTACGACGCCCCCAAAATATGCTAATATAAAATGATAATGAAACAAGATAAAATGATAGGAAAGCTCTTCTCTTTGGCTCCTCTCTCGTGATGCATATGCTCTGCGTATGACACGCTATCTGTCTCTTTTATGAGCTGAGTTACAACTCGCTCCTGTCTGTCTTCATGAATGAGGGATGAGACCCATTAGCAGAGGGTGAAAGAGAGAGAAAAGGAGAGATAGAGCTCTGAGAGGGATGATGGATGCTTGGAGTTTTATTCGACAGATTGAACTGAGGCAAAGGTCAACTTTTAAAGAGAGCAAGGCTCTAGAACCCAAGGCACTTTCATAATTACTGTGTGTTTTACTGTGTGTGTGTGTGAGGGGGAGAGAGAGAGTCACTCGTCTCCTAGAGTAGGAAATTAGGTTTAGTGCAGGTTTTTTAATTTAAGGGGGATTTGGGAGGGTGGATGGGAAGATTTGGGTACGTGTTTTGATATATCAGGCGTTCATGCTATATATGTATCACTTACAATCTAAAATGAATCAATATTGTGGATTTTGTGTCGCTTCTTTGCATCAGTTAAGTTCAATAGGGTTAGGATTATTGATTTTAGGGATTCTGGTGAATATTCTGAGTGATGATGCGAATAAAACTTCTGAAAAAATCTGAGTTCTGATTCAATCTGTTAAAAGCAGTTTGAACAGATTCATTTCCATAAAACAATTCAAATTGTTCAGTGAATTGAGTCATTACTCTGATTACACAAATGAATCATGGAATTCAAATCACTGAAATGAATCATTTCCAGTTGAAATAATCAATTCAGAACTCTGACTTCACCATCATTTTTTGTGTTTCATAAAGGTAAAATTACAGTTTATTACATTTAATGGAAAAAAAGAAAAAAAAATTGCAGATAGGATCTTGTATTTGAAAGTATTGAAAGAGTTTTCTTATCTGAAAACAAAAAAAAACATTTCAGATTTTTTTTTTGTGGTGGGTGGGTGCGGGTTGGTGATTTCGTAAGGGTCTTTTTTCTCTCTCAGTCACAGTCTAAGCTTTCGTTCTGCCTCACTGAAGACTTTCGAAAGGCAGATTTACATTAAACAAATACGCAGACACGCAGATGTACAGTTGGACACGCCTCGCTACTTCAGAGAGAGACTGAGAAAGAAAGGCCTGTCTGTTTTCTTTTTGTTTTTTTCAGCTCGGGTTTGTGGAATTTGCAGCTTCGTGTCTGTACGTGCACGTCCGCTATCAGATTATCGTCTCAGGGTTCAGGTGTGCTCAGGTATGCAGCAGCCCTGCATGGGACTTGAGCAATGCCAACACAATCATGCCCACCTTTAGAAGCAGGTGCACACACACACACACACACACAGCAGACAAGCTCACACACATCTACGAGGCTGGCACTCCCTGGAGCAAACAGGGTACAAATCTCTTGACACATAGACACAAGCACGTAACGATAGTTGTTCTTTGATTGGCGCTGTGTTGGGTATTCCTATAGTAACGTCAGTGGCCCGGTAGAATTGGCAGGATTTTGTTTGCCCAGACACATGGGAGATTTGCTCTCATCTGGACCCTTATGTTTTGGCCAGTGGATTAAGATCACATTTTGGATAACGTTGCCATTTTTGGCTTTCCTTGGAAGTTTCGTCTAGCGCATGTTTGTGTGTGCTTGATCGTTTAGTCTGCAAAAGAGATATGAAAAATATCTGCTTCAGATCAACGAGGAGCCTTTGTTCTTTGAGTCTTATGTGACTTTTTTTTAGCAAAACTGCCCTCTTTAACATTCTAGGGACAATTTTTTTCCAGGAATTTCGTCTGTTCACATTAAATGCTAAAATGCAAATGTAACACAATCACAGCTTTTCAAAACATTTAAGCTTTTGATTTACCGTTATGCAGAGCGGTAGACTGGACCAATGAGATTTTGCTGTGGGCGGGGCTAATCTGTGAAAACAAATTTACATACAAAAACAGCATTTTACTGTCTCGTCTAGTCAGGATTCATTGTAATGTGGATCATGTACGCCAGTGGATACTGAAGTGCTTCCAAGCTTTACATCTGACTCTTTTGTGGATATTTTTCCCTATTTCAGCTGTAGAATTTTTCATTTGTGAATAGCAATTTAGGCAACCTCAAGCAAATGAAGCAATAAAAGATTACTACGCTTTTAAGCAGACTCGTTCTATGTTGGAGGAATGCGAGTGTGGATAACTGAAATGTGTTTTCTGATAGGGGTGAGAACGAGGTCAGTACTCCCCTATTCTGTGCCGTTATAGTGTCAGACAGACTTTCCTTCATTGACACATTCTTCAGCAAAATTGCTCTTTCTGCCATTGCTGTTGGCACACACACACCCAAACATGCACACACACACACACACAATGAGGAAATTGAGATTGTTCTCGCTGAGGAAATAGTCATCTTCCTGTCTGCGCACTGAACGGTTAGCGGGAAACGTGTGTCTTCAGAATTACGGTCTAGTGGCAGATTTAATTGACCCGTTCAGGGTTTGTCCTAGACATCATTTAACCAGGTCAGACTTGGGCGTGAAGTGAGTAGACGTGAACTGCCGGCGCGACTTTAATTGAAGTGATGTGCGTGAGTAATCCTTACCAATCCAGTAATGTCACTCTTATTCGTGATGACCAGTTGTCAGTGTGAGCGCAACACTTGATTGTTGGTGTCATACTAGTCTGAGACTAGTTATAAAAATCCAAGCCTGCCAAACCAGAACCATAATGATAACTTTCTACCTGCTAAAAAGGATTGTCTGACCACACTTTGTGGCTTCCCTTACATTTGCCTGTATAAAACATGTACATTCTGTGTCTAAAACATAAGGTTAAACAGAACCACCCAGACCGAGATATTTTCTCTCTCTCTTTCAGTCTGTCTGAACATGTTTGCAGTAAATTGTCTCTCCCCTCCGGCAGTCACATAAAACCAATCCTTTTTAATTAAGACCAACTCCAGTGAGAAAAGTGCCAAGCTTTTTTCCCTTTCCTATTTTTTTTTCAACCACAACATCCTGTCTTTTACCCCTCTTTTTCTCTTCTCCTCCTCCTTTTTTTTTCATTGCTGTAATTTCTTTGACACCTCCCCTCATCAAGGAGGAGAACATTAGTGTCTGTCTCTCACCCTTCATGTTTGTTTTGATACGAACCAGATGGAATCAAGATCTGCTATGACCCCCGGACCACTCGCCGCTTGCTTTTTCTTTACATCTCTTCTTTTTTTCCCCTCCTCCTCTGTTTTTCTTTTTCTGTTAGCCAAGTCATCAAACTATGAGTGTAGATTTTTGGTATGAACGTTGTCTCTGTCACAGTTAAAACAATCCATATATCTGCCAATATTTCTAGCAATTAATAAAATATATATTGTTACTTGTAAGATTTTTTGCATGTGTAAATGTGCATGTAAAAATCACATTTATAAAATGCATTCAATCCATTTATTTGCTGTCTAAAAGAAACAAAATAAAAAGGACATAATAAAAAAAAAATCATCAAATATATAGGTAATATTAATTTAATTTGTTTTTTTATTTTAGATCTATTTTTACCTTTCTTTTCATTTAAAACAATCTGATTTACTTGCATATGTTTTGCACAGTGCATTAAAACATTAAAGATATCCTGAGAATCCAGGAGGACAGTTGAACTCCACATGCCCCCTCTGGCTTGCCCTGACCTGGCTTTGGCGAGCAGTTGTTCCCCTCTCCTCGTTCAGTTTATAGCGGCCTTGCTTTCTTCAGCCTGATTAGGGTTGGGGGGGGTCACAACAACCGGAATGATGGCTGTAAACTTCAGACTGTTTACGACTCAGGACTGGTCACTCACCTCTGAGTGAACTCACCTAAACACAGAAAGAGCGTTCGACCCCAACTTCACCCCCGGTTTTTTACAGGCCCTTTTTTTTACAGCCCTCATAGGCCCTTTGCACTCATCCCTCACACCCCTCAGTTGTTCTTCCCCCTCTCCTTTTACCACTTTATTTCAGTTTTTACTGTTAATCAGTTTAACACCTGGTCCTTCCATCAGCGCTGTGGTCACTGTGTTTTTAAAGAGATGCCATCAGTAAACGGTCTGTTTCCCATGGATACTGTCATAAACATGAGCATTGCATTATCTGATTGTGTTGCTTTTCTATTTACACATGTCAAAAATGATTAAATCAAGAAGGATTTTTTTAGACAAGTAAAAAATATCCTCGTTTTCATAAAAAAAAAGGCTAAATTAGAACTAGCAAAATAATCTGATTACTGGGATACACAAAGTAATCTTATTTCAAACATTCGCAGTGTAAAATATAATTAAATTTAATTATATAATGTTTTGATTTTTAGAGTTTTAAACAATGGACCAATTAGAAGAAGCTAAGGGCAGGACTAGTAAAATATCATATATTGTCTAATATGATGAACGATAATAAACGCTAATATCAGTATATATTAGTGATGATATACAAGTATGATAAAAACAAAGACTATTCGAGTATGCTTTACAAGACAATGCTATTTAGTTTAATTCTGTTATGTCTACTTGTTGTTTTATGCAATTCTAGCAATTTCTGAGTGAAAACCGTTTCAAAGCACATCCTACACCATTTCTTGTTTAGTGTATACACCAGGCACCCTAAAAACATTGAGCTGCTTTCAGTTTAATTGTGAAAATGGGTCTGTGGTGCACGTGTGCCCATGTAAAGTCTCGAATTGCAGGCCTATAATGTGCGAGCTTAAGAGCAGCAGGTGCTGGTTTTGACTTTAACCCCGTGACTCGAGCAGACCCGCACACACATACGCACGCGCTCAGAGTTGCCTGAGCTGCAATGGACACCAGCCAAGACACACACATACACACACCGCCACCCAGGTCTCATGTGTCCTGCCCTTGCTCTGGCTAGACTGATAATTGATTGCTGGTTTGAAGAGGGCCAAAGCGTGAACTCAGCAGTGCAGGACAGAGTGTGTTAAAGTCACAGTCCACTTATAGCGCATGTACGTGTGTGTTGACCGCTGCTAATGGCTACATGTCACATCATCGGCACTAACCAAATCCAGTAAATTGCAGCATGAACAGAACTGTGCTTTTTGAAGGTGAGTAATGTCTGGTTACTTGTACTGTGATGAATATGATGCAGTGAAAATGTGGTTTTGTAGGCCATCCTGAAAGTAAGCATTACCTTGGTTTCCAATTGGATTTTTTGGATTTTCCATGACCACCAATTGTTTATGATTCTAACACATTTTATCATGAAAATATACATGTCTAAATACAATTGCCAGCAGGGAAAGGCTAAACATAGGCTATAAACAAACTAAAGCGTGGTTTTATGTAGAATAAAACATGAAAATATTCAAGCTTTTGTTAAAGCAGACTTTATTTTAGGCGTTTGACCAAAAACCCATTCAACAAAAAAACCCCATTGACTTCTGGACAATAGAACGGCAAGTGCAAAAATGCAAACTCACTTCCAGGTTTTGGCCTGCAAATATACACCATCCTGCAGCAAAATTTGCTTGTCCCGCCCCCAACTTCTTCTAATTGGTCCACTGGGTTTGAACAAAACAGTACTTATTTTAACATGAACACAATTCTCATGATCTGTAATAGGCCGAAGATGATGTACATCAAAACAGCACAGTCAGAATATAAAAACGCATATGACTAGTATAAGACTCTGCTTGAAAGAAGTAGGACAGGGCATTTGGGCACAGAGTCATTTTTTCCCATGCCCCCTTTTTGTCACCCTCCTCTTTCTGACACACTTTCCAATCCTGCATACAGAGCAGACCTCCTGCTCTGGGATGCTAATACCACGTGGGCCACCAGCAGTTCTTCGTATTTCTGTGCGTGTGGCCGTCAGCAAAAATTCAGATGCAACTAAGACGATCAGTGCTCCATCATAACTGGCCTTAGTAGCAATTTGTGCGTGCTTGTTTGTAAAGAGGTGAACTGTGATGACAGTGGTCATTTTATTTCCAATTCTGCAAAGGTTCGCATTATGTTGTAGTCCTTTGGATATTGAAGAGGGTTTCAGACTATGGTTTTAAGATACTCATTTAAAAGTCTGTCTGTTTGGGTTGGGACGACTAATACGAGTGGATTATAATCCCATCTGGCCGTCGATGGATAACGGACCTTGCGGATTAAGAGACAAGCCGGCGACACACATGCAATCCACCCAGTGCAGTCTGCCTGTCTATTTTCCTCTTGGAAATCGGTGGGAATCTTTGGATTGGCCTGGTTTATGTCGCCTCTTCTAACCCACACATCAACATAAAGATAGAATCAATGCCAACGACTTGTTTGCGATCAATTAGGATCGGTTTGTTTAGTGGGCAGAGACTTTCTTTATTGATTCGTCACACACACCAGTTCAACTGCAGGCACACCTCCACAAAATGCTTCGTTTGAAGGGTACTTTTATTCATCTGCTTTTTTTAGTTGCCTTTTTGCTTGAGCAGTGCATTTTCTCCATGACTACCCCAAGGCCAGCTCTCCAGGAATTGAGAGATTGCTATGTTCTTGACTAATTTAGGCACAACCTTCCAGAAATTGTGAATTTACAGTCTGATTTGAATAAGATGGGATAAAAAGACTGTCCCACAAATAGACATCTATAGTTCAGTTCACAAATCGACTTCCATGAATTGATTCTTTTAATAAAAGATTTACAAGTTGGAATCGCTCTGATGAATCTTTCATTAAATCAACTCAATGAATACATTCAGCAGTTACTAAATCAACATCTAACTCACAGAAGATCATGTTGTAAATCAGTTCATATGACACAGCCCAACTATTGAATAACACAAACAGTGACAGATATTAAATGGAGACAGAAACAGAGTTTGAGATTATACCATATATACTGGTGTTTTTTCTCTTTGTGTAACCATCCGAAGGAATTTTTGCTTTAAAACCATAAGCTTCCTTGTTTCTCTACATCTGCAGGAGGCCATTTTCCCATTTCCATCCGATGTTGACGACCCATTTCCTCTCAGATTGGAGTGTTTTGTCCGGTCTGTCTGGATGGCTTGTGTATGTGTGTGTGGATTGCTTTCTAGCGGCCACAACCAGACTGTGGTGATATGAAGCCGTGCTGTGAAAAATCCCTTTAGCATGGCTCTTTTACAGAGGATTTGTCTGTCTGTTGGAGAGAGAAACACGCCGTGATTGTTAGTTAGGGATTTAGAGTTGTAATTTAAGTGCTTACTTCCTTCAAATGGTGATTTTGATGAGAGGAGAGGTCTGTAGGCTTAGCGCTGTGTACGCATAAAGATATAATACATTACTGCCGCGCTAAATGCGAACAAAGGCAGAAACCAAAAGCGTGCGTGCAGATATGCATGTGAGGCATGAAGCCAGAGAGCGAGGTCTGCATTAGCGGAGTACTGTCTGGGTCAGCTGTGATTGTGTTAGACTGAGGCCATCTACCATTAATTTGCCACAGACTGGAGCCTGGCTGTAAATGAACCTGGCATTAACATGCTAAATTACACTTGTCTGGTGGTGCCATCCGATTGGTCGTTTTCTCGGCCCCCGCGTCCTAGTCAGTGTCCCGCGTTCACGCCATCCTGTGACCTCAATCCAGCACTACCATCCTGTTGACCTCTCAAGAGTGCTTCACCCAAAAACGAACATTCTGTTCCTACAAAAAAATTTTTATTTTAAAATATTTTTTTTTAATACAATATTTTTACACAAATTTTAGGCCTCGAATGTTCACCAAGGCTGCATTCCGATGATCAAATATACTATAAAAACAGTAATGCTGTAAAACATAATTGCACTTATAAAAAAATATTTTGCATTTAAATGTTTTTGAAATGTAATTTATTCCTTTGATTTAAAGTTGAATTTTAAGCATCTTTACTCCAGTTTTCAATGGCACATGATTCTTCCAAAATCATTTAATACGTGACCCTGAAGCATAAAAGCAGTCAAAAGTAGCATGGATTTATTTGTAGCAATATATATATATATATATATATATATATATATTTTTTTTTTTTTTTTTTTTTTTTTTTTTT
>JAUCMT010000154.1:7341193-7353875 GCA_032357475.1 Enteromius thamalakanensis | reverse complement strand
TGGTTTCGGTCGTGCACTTGACTGTCCTGTGCTTGTGCTCTTCTGTTCATTAACTGGTGTTGAAGTGTTTGTTCCCTCTGGTTCACTGAAGCTTCACAGTCATTTTAGTGGTGTCTTTTGTAAATAAGAATCGTATTTTGGCTATACATAATAACTGTAACTTAAGTTGTTTGTGACCGTAAATAGACAAGCTGTTTAAGCTCTTTATGAATGATGACGTTATATAATCGTTATAATGAGCTCAAACCCATTTCAACTTTATCCTGGTTTACAAACAGTCCCACAGATGGAAAAAAAACGAATTAAATATATAACACATGACTATACTCACAATAGTATGTAACTTGATGCAAATATATGACATAATTCTCTGTATGTCTTACTGTGCTCAGTATGCATTAGCAATGAGATCTGCAGCTTTGGGAGCCATAAACAGATCAGGTCACTTGGTTGCCTCGTTGCTGTCAATCATTCAGCACAGGTATGCAGTCTTTCTATTCATTATTCCACATAATACAGTCTTGTTTATTTTCCCCTCTACACTGAGTGCCACATATGTGGTAGGCTAACCCTGTGAATAACAGTGACTGTCCTGCTAGGCAGCCAGGTCAGCATGTGTATGTACGGTATATTTGAAGACAGGAAGTGTGGTTTCTAATGGACTGACAGGACGCATCATTAGCCACAGTACTACAGTGTCTGACAGGAGTTACACATACGTTGTATACCCATTAGTTCTGACTGTCACGTCTGTCTCGCTGTCTGCCTGTCACCTTCTCTTTTTCTCAGGTTGTCTTCGTGTCTCTCTTCCTTACACTTTCCGACCGCTCTTGAGGATGCGCTGTCTGTCTGTCTCTCTCTCTTTCTCTCACACACAGCTGCTGTTCTTCTCCTGGCTGGATGAGTGTCAGTAATCATTACCGGTGTCAGTCTGTGCCCTCAACCGCTTCCACAGAAACCATAGAAACCAGCTCTGTTCCTCATTACTGTCACAGTGCCAGGAACACACGCAGTCATGATATACCGACAGGATCTCTCAAATAACATTTGCATTCAGAAAAGGGATTTCTGGTAAAGTTTACCGTCTGCAACGATTATCAGAATAATCATTCCCATTCATACTGTACACACCGCCTCAGATTTTTGGGATGAATACATGTTTAATGCAACTACCCCCTCACAAAAATCTTTCAGTCCTTGACTGAAATTCAAGGCTGCTTGTCTAAAATGCTGTGGCACATGTATGAATTCCTGTTGTTTTAAATGAGCAAATCAGTCATCCACACCATTTCAAAAAGGTGTTTATTTAATCTATAATACAAAATGTCAAAGCTGCCTTTTCTGTTTCAATAAATGAACAAAAATCTTTCACACACCTTCAATTAGTAGGAGCATAAGATATCAACTAATAAACAGAAAAGAAAAATCTTGCACACTACCACATCTTGCAAACACATCCAATATTCATTACTCGTACATCCAACCTTCGTCAGAAGTCACAAAAAGTTTATTTATCCAACAGCATATACAGTTTATCATTGTTTATGCTATCCATATACAAAGACGTTTGTCATTTGTTTATGCTGTTGGATAAATATAACTCTGTTAGGAGTTATTTTGAATTAGTTGGATGTGCACATTTTGTTTTTAAAGCCTGACAAACTTCAGATGACTGTTTTTTCTTCTATGGTAGCGTGAATGTTTTTTTTCTCACTAATGTTTGTTACATATATATATATATATATATATATATATATGCTATATACCTAACATAAATGATTCACAACCTAACATAAATTGTTCAGTACAGTAGTTAAAAAGCATTTTTGTCCTTTGGTCATGTCTTATCTTGCCAATTCACACTTAAAAAATAGTTGCATGAGTCATGACGCCCCTGCCCATTAATGATGCTATAAGAAGAACTTATGAACGCTTTCTAGTATCAGCCTCAGACGGCATGTAAATAGACTGCCAATGCATCATTCACTGACCATATGATGCATATCGCACACAAAAATGGCAAGCACTGGCTAAAATCCAAGTCTGTTGTCAGTTCTAATCTGATTGGCTGACTTAAATGCAACTTCTTGGATTTAAATCTGTTTTTATCACTCCATCATTGAGAAAGTCATGTTTACAAGGTACTAGGTTGATAAAATGAACACTTCCGAGGAAAAACTAATTGCAGGATTTGCCAAAATTTGTGAAGTACATGGCAATGAAAATAGAATGATATTCAAGTGATCTTCAAGCTTGAACATGCCTTTGTAATTTGCTTTGTTCTCAGATATCCAACTGTGGTTGCACCAGACTTAATGTCAGTAGTCAAAAGTCTGGCTCTTGTAGATGAAATGCAAATGAAAACACAGACACTTTTAGCCAGTTCACACAGAATTTGTGAACGGACCTTGTTTATTTAAAAAAAGAAAAAACATACATTGGCTGCTTTGTGTACAGTGTATGAAACAAAAACATTTGCATAAGTAATCCTCAAGTATACTGTGACAATCTCATTATAACAAAACAAACAGAGCATCCTCCACCACACAGCATGTGATGGGACATTAGTTTTAAAGCTAGAGTCAGTTAGTCAATGAACACAATGGATGGAGATCATGGCAACTTTATAAACTGATAAATTGGCTCTAGAGCCAATGAGTGACAGGTATTGATAACCAGTAAGCATTGTCTTTCTATCCCCAGAGTTGTTATCAATAGACATATCTATTAATTTACCCCATCCGAAGCATGACTCGAGGATATAAATAATGCAGGCTAAGCCAGTCGGTGCCACACAGTTGTCAAAGAGACATATTTGATCCATGGCTAGATCATGTAGAGTGTTGGAAATTAAGTTCATGAACATAGATAATGTACCGGCATCAGTTTCAATGATCAATAGAGATATATGCCCTTTTGTGTTTCAAGTGTTGTATGGCTGTTTGTCTTGCAAACAACAATTCCAGCAAGATCGAAGTGGGATTCAGTATGTTTTGTATCGAAATATGTCATTTAAATGATTTATTGAACACAATGATAAATAAATAAAGCATATCGACGCCATATATCTAGTTTCAAATGTACTGACTCCAACATTTCATTTTATGTAATAAAACTGTGCTTTCTGTGATGCAAGTACTTTTGATCTTTACATACATTCACAGAGCAAATATTGTGCTGTGCATCCGGTCACATTGCCACCTTACATTTTGTTAGAAAATAAGTAGGAGCACAGCTTAAAATACATTCAGAGGTCCCAGAATTCCTAACTTCAGCCGTGCGTGTGGGAAAAAGAGCTGTGACATCATCACACTCCCCTCTTGCAATGCAAGGTCTTTAAAGACGTGACTGTCCATCCCACACACGCCCAGAGAACCGTGGAGGAGGGCAGGGGCGAGTCACCACCTCTTTGCATTTAAAATTTACTCCAAAATGGCCAAAATTCAACTACACCCACAATATGAGTGGATATAAGTGCCTGTGGGACTCATGTGCATAAGACAGCGAAGCAGAGAGAGAGAGAGAGACAGACAGATAGACATCAAAAAGGGTGAGAGAGGGAGAGTGGGTTCTCAAACCGAGTCCAGGCCCTTCCTGCTTTACTGAGAGCAGAAAAGACAGACAAGTCATCCCTCCATCGCGAGCGAGTGGTGCTCTGCTCCTTTCAATGAACACTTGATATTTGAATATGTGAAGTTAAGCACATAGATAAC
Organism: Enteromius thamalakanensis; assembly: GCA_032357475.1. Taxonomy (NCBI): domain Eukaryota; kingdom Metazoa; phylum Chordata; class Actinopteri; order Cypriniformes; family Cyprinidae; genus Enteromius; species Enteromius thamalakanensis. Next base: position 7,350,162 of record JAUCMT010000154.1, on the reverse strand, counting down.
AATGTCATACTCCTACATGAACATGTGGGCACCGATTCAAAAGATAGACTGCTTCTCTGTGCTTGTTAGAGAGATGGTCATATAAGTAATATAAATAATAATATATAATATAAATGGCCTTTCAAAACTAAAACCAAGAGAATGTAACCCAATATTTAAGATTGGGGGCAACACATTTAAATCTCAAAAAATGCAAAGTGAGTGCAAATTTTTCTTCTCATTCATTTTCTTCATAGAAATTTCAAAATATTATTTTTTGTAACTTATTACAGAAAAAAAAATGCTAAAAAGAACCTTGACCAAGTATTGAGTGAATAAATGAACATACTTTAAAGAGGTCAAACTTTTCTGTTTTGAAAATCTTTTTTAAAAAATTGATTTTAGGAAATATTCTAATATTTTGAGATACTGGGTTTTTTTAATTTTATGAGCTCAAGCTGTAAGCATCAAATTTAAAACAAACATTTTTGAAATGTTTTATTTTGCATGTAATGAATCTACAATATAGGAAAATTTCACTTTTTTGATGTTTTTTTTTTCCAGATACACATTTATTTGATTACACATTTTCAATGCTTTTAAATTCATTACATTCATGCTGTTTTTCATTACTTGCATAAATATATATTTCCATGCCATTTTTATTTGTTTCATTTATGTCTTTATTTATTTATGGAACTTTATTTTTATTTTGGTTTTAGTTATTTATGTACTTCAGCTAAATATATATTAAAACTGATTTATATTTTATTTTTAATTAAAGACTTTTAAGGAAAATGGCTTTGGAAACAAAACTTAAATGAGTGTTTTGTAGTAAAAAATAATTATTAACTTTGCACAACGAGTAAGTAATTAGCATTAGTAAAATGTCATTAGTAAAAATAATAGAGTTTAATGTAATAAAAATATCTTACAGCAAAAACATTGCCATCTACGTTCTTGTTCTATGCAGATGCCCCTTCAGACTCACAACTTTGCAACTCGTGTATCATTGAAAATTGCCATTGGTAAATATAGGGTTTCACTTGGTCATTGACGCATGTAAATTGTAATTATGATATTTCTGACTCCACTTCTAGGGAAACTAGAGGGAACACATCCCCTTCAGTGTGTGGTGGTTATGGTCCTTGCTTTCACACACGCTGTTGGTTGTTCCGGGTGTCGAGTGGATTAGATTGTAGCTGGGTTGAGTGTGATTATATTGTCAGAAAAAACCTTGAGGTGAGTGTTGAGTGATTAATATCTCTATTCTGAGATGACGTCGTGGGTGAGAAAGAAAACAGTGTGTGCTTGTGTGTTTTCGTACAGTTGAAGGGGAAAATATTAGCAAACCTCATTAATAGCAGTCTTTTTCATTTACTGATTGCTTAGCATAAAAACATCTAATCATATCCCTAAACACCTGATCTTATTAAATGATCAGATTTTTCTGCCACACTGATTTGTGTGTGACATCCACAGAGAGTTTGGAAGTGTCTGATGCAGCGTCTAATTTCCTGCTGCTCTGAAAAACTGATCTTGACTCTCCTTATGCAAATGAGTTTGTGCCACATAAATGAATAAGAAAGGGAAAAGGGCTGTAAAGCGCATACTAAATAAACACTAAATAAAATATGCATACAGTACATCATATATGCGCAACACGCGGAGCTAATGGGGGAAATTAATACGTTTATGTTTGTGCTGCTGAATCAATGCCTACTCTGTTAAAAAAAAGATACAAGCACCTGTACATTTATATTAATAGATGACAACAAAACTCCCTGTGGAGATGATAGTTATCAAATGTATAGAAATAATGTGTGAGAACCACTTCGTCTCATTTTTTTCCTTTGCATTCATGTTTCTCAGACACACAATCAGAGGATATATAATCACCAAGTTCCTCTCCTTTATAGTGAACTGTTAGATATAAAGTGATCTCAGGTCTTTCAAGAGGATTCATTAATAATGCTCTTTTTTTGTATGCATTCAATAGACGTCTACATACATTACTCAGAAAAGGAAAACGGACTAGGGCATTGTGAGAATGTGGGTCAGATATCTGATCAGCGACGGTGTCTGGTCCTCTATTCTTCTCATGGTTCTTCAGGGAGTCATCAGATAGAGTTGTACCTGTCTCTTGTCCTCACCAGATCATATGAACAAGTCTGCTTCTCAAGCAAGCAGGTTCGTTCAGAAGTGACTCTTACATCAAATGCTGACTCTGAGATATTTACAGTATTTTAGCATTTAAAAGGTGTATTTTTTTACGCTATTATTATTATTATTCGTATTGACAGGTCAATCAGTAAAGTACAGCTTGATCGATACTAGAGTTTAACATGCGCTAATGTTAAATAATTTTTCCTTGCAATAGTAGTCAAATATTTGTATCCGAAGTGTATTACATTACACTTATTATAGAAACAGTCCCCTTGGAGGAGCTTGGGGTTAAGTGTCTTACTCAAGGTCACCATATAGTTCAATACAACTATAGTCGACTCCATGACATGAAGTATTTCTCATTCATCACGTCAGTTCTGAAAATGACAGCTGTGAATAATGACCAGACTCTAGACATTTCTCAAATCCTGACCCCACCTCCAAGTCACCCTCAGCCTTGGGGCAGAGCACGCACACACACACACACACCATACATCCAGCCCCTACATCTGCCTTTTCCTGCCCTCCTTCTTCCTGAGAGTGTGAGAGACTCAGTCTAATAACCCTCAATCATAAATCAATTTCCACTTGGCTACGAATGCCTCAGCTATGGTGACTGACAGCTGCAGCAGAGGTGCAGATCTGAATCATTCTTTCAGATGGCAGCATGGCGACCATCTGTAAGCGATGATGCCTAAATTATCAGCTGCCTTTAAGTGAAGAGCAGAGGCTAGCAGGTTCAGTATGACTGGCTGAGATACTTGGCACGACGACTAGTCCCACAATCTCAATCACGTCTTCTACAGAAGCTATGCTGTTTTTATTGTCATTATTATCTGACAGATATTACTAAAATCTGTCTTAAAAAATCACTTCCCTCTGTGAAAACACTAGTTTCCGTACCTAGATACAGTACCTGGATGAAGCCATTCTCTGTAGATATCCAGTAAAATTCCCATTCATGTCGATGACAGTTGCAGTCTTAGATGCTGCTCTGTTTTGCTTTGTTTATCCAGTTCCCCTTTTTTAAAAACAATAACCTTGTGGGCACAGATTGTAATTTATGCTGCTTGTGAAAATTTTAATCAGAATGGCCGATGGTACATACAATAGCTTTACATAAAAAAGTGACCATGAATATTTCTTAGGATTTTCTTTTCTGAACTTACTTTTTATATTTTTACATTTAAATATTTTATTAAATGGCAGCCAGTGAAATAAGAGTGTCCAGAAAAAAGAAATGTCATTGTTTTTGTTAATTATTCATGTGCATACCTGATGTTGTCTTTTTGCTTTTTTCCGGAATTGCAAGGAAAAAGCAACAAATCCAGTTGTTTATTACCAATCTATTAATGGGTCAAAGTATACTATATAACCCACCCAGTCTTGATATGAAGGATACACATCACGCTGCTGCTGTCTTCTCGAGAGAGAAAAAGCATGAATCACTGTGACATGAGTTTAAAATATTGATTCACAGCAATCAACCAAAAGCTAAGAGTAATTATCAGGAGCGTCAACTCAGGACTGTCCTAATTGTATCAGAACGCCTAGTCACCCAATATATGCCCGTTCACACCGCATGTCACTGCATTAGCTCCTAGTGTAACCATCATATCTGTCACACCTGGAAACAGACTCTATCTCGCTGTCTCCACACACACACGCAGCATGACAGAAAGTGATTTAATAGCAATTATGCGCTTTTCTTCAGTTCCGCTGACAGTCTGATGACTGGAGACAGCGTAGCTGGGCTTCGTTTACTTTTTCATGCCTCTTTCTGTCACACTACACTGTACAATCACATTCAACTCGTATTAGAATGCTATTGAAATCTTGGATCCCAGCAGTGTGCTGTCACAGTCATTGTCCTGTCTCTTCCTCGAGGCTAATGGCTCTCGCAGGACCATGTCCTTCACAAATGAAGGTGTGGTCGGCTGTCAACAACTCAGGCTTCAGATGTGTTCCCATGTGCCTGCCGTTGGGAACTGGCGCTTTGCCCATTTGATTCTCGGGTGAGGCACCGCTGAGGGATTTACTGTTCCCATCACAACATTGTGGGTGTCAGTATTCGTGCCCTTTCACTGAGTGCTGTAATCTTAAGCATTGAAAATAAAAGCAGGTTATAATACCTACAAGAAAGCATCTTTTATGAAATAGGATTAGGAAGACTACACCATCTGCTTTATACATGAAAAAAAAATGTGGTGTATATACAGTACTGTATTCTATGGAGCCCCTAAAGCAAAATGTTGATGGTAAAAAAAAAAAATGTAATGGGAGGAAAAATTTCATTTAGCTTTCTCTTGCAAAACTTTTGCATTCCTCCAAGAAATTTAGTGATCACTTGCAAAATGTTTTTGCTGGAAATAGAATAAAGTGTGAAGGGAAAAAAAATATTTTGGTGCAACTGCAAACAAATGCAAACATTTTCAGTTGAATGCAATAGTTTTTCAGTGGAATGCAATAGTTTTTCAGGGGAATGCAATATTTTTTAATAGAGAATGCACATTGCTTACAAACATATAGTTTAAGATTATGTTTCTTGGGGAAATGCAATAGTTTTGCACAGAATTTGCATGTTTTGTGAATGAATGTAAACCTTCTTGAACAAAGCTTCTCAGGGGAATGTGGTAGTTCTGCTAGATAAGGTACAAGTTTTTTTTATCCCATGTCCCCTAAGGGTTTTCGTAAGTTTTGCATGTTACATAGTCAGATTACCATTAATAATACCTTTAAGAATTTAACCATAATAATTCATTTTAAATAGTTATTCTTTAAGTATAACACTTTACTTTTGTTTGTATTTAAGTAATTAATTAGCTGATCGAGACAATTGCATCATGAAATGAACCTTAATAGTTTAATAGTAATTGAAATATATAACACTTTACTTTTAAGTGCATTAGCTGGGCCTGACAATCAGATATAATATTGTAAATTGCAAATGCATGATGAATGTTGCTGTTCTTGTGGGTCATAATTATCCATGATGAATGACATTTTTTTCTCAAGATTGACATTTAAAAACTTAAAAAGAATGCTAGCGAACAGAAAGGGAATCCGTCTCAGTGGAATCCAGTTTAGCTTGTAGTTTGTAGCAGAGAAAATAAAATAATACGGGTGTTGCCGTATAGCAGCGGTGGGTTTGCTTTGCCCTTAAGCGCACAGGTGCGGTCGTCAAAAATGTAACATTCAGGTACGTGATAGATTGCTTCCCTCACTTGTGATTCTTGTGTAAACACAATTATGCCTCATTAAAAGCGTCAAGACACGCACCTTTGCTTAGTGTAGCTTATATATGCCCTTGCATGTTACTGTTGGGAGTAAATAATTTTCAAATGTCAATTTTGCTTGCAATTAAGTATGCACACATACATACACACAAATAAATTAATTCAAAAAAACACTTTCAGTAATTGTATGTGAAGATGTTGCATTTACTGAACTGAAACACAGATTTTTGTGTTCTGAGCTTTTAGAAAATTTCTCCGATCAGCCAGATGTTATATTCTTGCAGCTCTTTAAAACGCAAAACAATGCACAGATTTGGAGTGTTCGGGTCAGAGGGACACATACACTCCCTTCCAACACATGCACACATATACAAACAAAAGTTGAGTGGGATCTTGTAGTCACAAGGTTGTCATATACAGACCTCCAGCTCTCTAAACACAAATGCGCTCTCATCTCCACTGTTGCCGCCCCATTGCCTGGAAACCAAGTCGTTAAAGTAAACAGTCACTCCAGGTTTGGGCATTATTACATCATGCAACTTCTTCATACTTGAATATCAAAGAGACAGCACTTACGTCAACACATACATTGTCACATTTCTGCAACTTCACTTGATCTTGATTTAAATCTTGGATGAGACTATGAACTTTACACCATTTTCTTTCCATGTCTTCAGTTCCTTCTGATTTTTCAGGTCAGATAAGAGTTGAGACGGCTTTTTATGACTGCCGTTAAAAACTTAAGTCCACATGAGTGATTGAGGTTAAGTGTGTAATTTCCGCTGCAACATAAATACAAGTTCACCCTCTTCTCATCTGCCATTGGTTGTTCAAACATATAGTCCCACCCTCAAACTCCCAGCATTGGTGGAGCTGTTTAGGAATCTCAAATAATCAAATAAAATTTTGACAGAGATGCAGCATTTACACTTTTTTTGCTCCACAATTAGCTTAAAATTTAATAGAAAGTATGAAATAAAAATGAATAGTTTAATCTATAAATGTCAAAGCCTTCTACGATTTTATTTATTAATTTTTTTAAATTGTCCACTTTGTGCCATGCCGAAGATCCTGAAATTATATAGAAAAAGCATTACACACAACAGCTATAAGCATATTTCTGTTTCTCTTTTTCAATCTGCCTAGTTTCTCAGTAGACTATTCCACCAACAAACAATGATACCAGCATTCTGTAATCTATAGTTTCCCTGGAAACAAACTCTAGAAGTGAGATTCCCTTCAGGCAGGTGCTTTGCACTTCATTAGAGTGTTCCAAACTGGCGGCTGTTCTGTGATCTGTTTTATTACCAAGCGTTACAGAATTGACAGGTTAACAGTGCATAAATTCCACCTCAATAAAGATCATATTTGTCTGAGTGGCAGTACAAGTGCATTTGCATGTTCTGAAAAGAAAATAGTTCTAAGCAGTAAAATAGTTAGTAATAAAACACGACAAAGACTTTCCTTACCAAATACCTAGTTTACAGAAACAAGAAGCTTACTTGCTGATCTTCGAGCAAGTAGTCCATAGGCCTTTTAGCATCTGACAGTGTGACTGTTTATTATACAGTATATGTAGTATTAATCGTTTGTACGATTTATTAAACTGTTCAGATTCAACAGATGTTTTCCTCATTAAGTTTTGTATGTCTTTGATTTGAATCGCTTGAATCAGCAAAGGCCTACCAGTTCAGTATAGACTGTGTGTTATGTTTCTGTGCCTTTAAAATGACTCGCCAACTGGTGGGTGATGTTTCATTTCCTTGCCAAAGTCAGATCTTGTTTACCATGGTGGTGCTCATAGATCCAGTCAGTTATGAGAGTTATCAGATACTTCCTGATCACTGAAAAACATAAGCTAAGCAATAGCTATCAGGTTTGTGTTAAACTATATGCCGTGTGTGTCAAACTGTCGGCTAGACTGATTTCTGTGTGAAATATGCTATTGATTTGCATCTGTAACAATGACAAGCTGTTACAAAGACTGTCGATAGGAAATCAATCATCCACTGTGTATCTGTTTGTCTAGTTGAAGCCGGACGAAACTGACAGGATAAATGCCTCAGGTCTGAACAGACGCTCACTTGCACCCTAAAACACTTTCAAACAGAAATGATCAAACTTATGTAATTATCAGTTTAGTAAGTATAGTATAGCCGTGCTTGCTTTAACCCTGTAAAGCCTGACATGTGAAATGATAACAAGAAAAAAGTTTGACGTTGAACCTTTAGATAAGTATGTGTTTTTATTAAATGTTAGTTTAAATACATCAGGCTTATATGGTTCATATAGCACGATACTGTAGAAAATGCGGTTTATACTTTATTTGTATGAAAAAGTAAGAATAAATTCTTGCAATATAATGTAAAGTAAACCATATTGCCTCACATTACATTATCTTGTAATGTAAATGAGATCAATAAAACTTAACAGCAGACTGCTGACAAAAATGCATATAAATCTGTTGTAATCCTGCATCTCCCAATAACAGGATTTAGTCAAATCATATTTAAATGTTTAGTTTTATGATCGTACAGCAGATATTTGATCAAGCTATTGACCTTACAATAGAAATGTGTGTGTTAAATATACAGTAGTATTTTAAGCATTAAAAGCAACTGACTAGAGAGGAGAGAAAAGAAACAAAAGAAAAGAAAGAAAAGAGAAAAGCATGCGTTAATGGAGGTGTCAAGGCAGACAGCTCCTCCTGTGGTGAGTAGTAACAGCTTGCTCTCCACTCGGCTGCGTTAAACAGCTAATTAAGCACTGAGGCATAATGAATGCGACTCCATGCAAGTCCCTGAGGAGCTCGCCAGCCACAGCACCGATGAAAGAGGGCAAAGGTCACACTACACCCACAGGCATGACAGGGATACGAAACGCTATGCTACATTTGCCTGCCTTGAATCCGCGGCAGCATGTAGAACGATGACTAAACAATTACACAGATGTCAGTGCAGGTCAGACAGAGAGAACATTAGTGCTATACAATGTGATTCAATTATATATATATATATATATATTACAATAAAAAAGGTGCAAAAAGGCCAACTTTAATTTCCTCTCTCGTGCACACAGAGGGCTTATGTTCTGTCTCACTGTGTTAGCAAGACAATTGCATCCTGTTGCTTTTCCTATGAAGACCTGATGCTTTAGTCCAAATACTCTCGTTCATATGCACACAAGTGTAAAGGAAAATGAAGAAACGCAGATGGCATTACTAGTGAACAAAAAAATCCCTCAACACAGACTTGCAGAATTTTAGAATGACTGGATCAGGTGACACTGAAAACCTGAGTAATGAAAAATGCTGACGGAAATAAAGGACATTTTTCAATTTGTTAAAGTCAATCATTTTTAATTGTGATACGGTTTTACAATATGACTTTTTAAAATATATTTTGGATTAAAAAAAAATGCTGCCTTGGTGAAAGACTTCTATTAGACTTGTTGCAACTGGTCATTCAGGAAAACCAAGATAGTTGGAAATATGTATTTTTGCATTGCGAGAAGTTAAAGGAACACTCCACTTTTTTTTGGAAATAGGCTCATTTTCCAACATCCCTAGAGTAATACAGATGTGTTTTA
>JAUCMT010000154.1:7307877-7325394 GCA_032357475.1 Enteromius thamalakanensis | reverse complement strand
ACTTTATTAGTAATGCCTTACACTAATGCGTTACAGCAAAAAGTAATTTATTACTGTAATATATTACTTTTGTAACGCGTTACTCCCAACACTGTACTCTATATACTGTGTATATATATTAGGGATGTAACGGTATTGTAAATACCGTCGTACTGCAATATCAAATCTTTTCGATAATACCATGGTCGCATGACTTGATAAAACAATAGATCTTCTGAGAAAAGTTCAGTAGGCCTTATAATGGCTACATTTCAGTCACTATTTCATTTTCATTCCGTTTTTCTGACAACAGAAACCATTAAATATATCAATGAAAACAGTTAGCAAGATAATATGAGGCACTGACGTAATGAATATGCAAATGGTATTACCGTACCGTGAAATTTTGATAAAGGACAAAGTGTATATCTGTTGAATATGATCTACATTTTTGACACACAGTGGTTAACTTTACAATGTACAACATATACAGTGTCTATTTCCAGTAGTACTTTACAGAGAAAAGTGAATACTATTTTTCTACCGTTAAAACTCATAACATGAAAGTGTCAACTTTATAGCTCAAAACCTCGTAAAACTCGTCTGTACTCAACAGTGTCAGTCAGCACTATATCACTTTACCATAAATACTTAACAATGATTCACAATACAGTAAAACTTCACGCTACTTTTTACAGAATAAAGGATTAGAATATGTTCAGCAAACAAGTCCACTGCCAAGATCCACTAATAGGCTTGCAAGACCTTTGATTTTATGTTGACAGTGGACAGATATTACAAAACGGTGCATTATAGGTATAAGAATATGGTAGAATTGATCAAAAACAGTGAGTGTTGTACAGATGGAGATGTGAACAGCACGGTGGCCTCCATCACACACGCACTCACACACGTCCAGCATAGTGATTCACCTCTTGTCCTCCTACTGACAGTGTGTGGGCCTGTCTGAGTCAGACACCAGCCGCATGGCAACCGCACCATGGCAACCGTCTGCCTCCAAACAGATCCACCAGCTGCTATGCTCTAGAATAGCATACTGCCATACTGCTTCTACCATTTCTACAAATATACATTATTTATATTGTGCACAGTATGCAAATTCTGTGTATACGCTATGTAACCAGGTGACCTATAGTAAATATTTGCCAAAAATTGTATATAAAAGAGCACATTGTATGTGGTATCCCACAATGCAATGTTGAACTTGACCTCTCATTTCTAGCATGTTAAAAGAACCGCAAGAAATATTTACTATTTTTTATAACCCTTTCTTGATCTGATTGTTTTAAAGGGGTCATCAGATGCAAAAAAATACATTTTAATAAATTAATAAATCCATTCAATTTTTTATTTTATTTAAATCCCTATTTTAAAATCAATTTTTTTTTTAAATCAGGCTGTTCTGAGACTTCTGTCAGGATAATTCGGTAAAGGGCCCTCCCACAATAGTTGATTAACAAGACCGTTTTACCTTAGACCTGCCCTGAGTGAATTGGTCTGTCGACTCTAGTGCAGGGGAAGGCAAGAATGACTCTGATTAAGCGTTTTGTTGTTGGATGTAATAATGACTAAAACAGCTGGCATTTGCTCCTGGGATCTGAGCCGCTGAAGACACAGTGATTTTATGTCACTTTCATTTTTAAGTGAATGTACCGATCCCGGATCTGCCTAAATGTGTCTATGTTTGCACTAATCATTTATGATCCCGCTTCATCTACAGAAGAAGTGAGTAAAAGGGTTTTTTATGAATCTTTGCAAATGGACCTTCGTAATATGATGCTAGTTAACCAGTTTCACAGCTGTTTACATTCTGCTCGTCACCTTGGTAAAGAGGAGCGGGGTTAGCAGAGCTCATTAGCATTGCAGCAACATGGACTAGAATGGCTTGATAAAAACAGAGCTGATTTTGACAAAATAAAGGTGTTTTTACCCTACCTTTGAGACATTTTAACCAAAGTATGTTATCGACTTTTTTTCAATTAAGGCCCAAAAGGAACATATCATCTATGATGGGCATCCGATGACCCCTAAAGCAGTTATGCAATATACCACTACACCTAACCCCGGGTTATTGACGTTCTAAACACCGCTTTTAACCCCAGGTAAAGACACATTTCACACCTGCATTTTACCCAGGGTTATGACACCCTAGCATAGGAGGGTTAGCACCACATTTGTGGTAAATGACTATGGTTTGGTTGTTTTATGCACTACACGGTTAACAAGATCCATATAAGAAAAATTAGGACATGTTTGACACATATTTGAGATTTTCCATTGGAAATAATGAGGAATAAATGTCGTAAGAGTGTTTAATTAAACAAATGAAATGATGCATGATAATTCACATCATCAGACAAGCAAACAACCCTCTTTTAAGAATGAGTGGGTGAATGATAAGATATTGGATTTGGCAACCCCGTTCTGCTTTAAAATCCAACGCTTTGTTTCGGAATCACTAGCATGGAACAATTGTTTATTTATGTTGTGCAAAACTGTACGCTTTGAAGAATCTTGGAAACGCAGAAAAGGAAAATGGATTTCACTCAGCGTAATGGAAATCTTAAGTCATATTCTTCAGGATTGCAAAACTGTAACTGGAGAGAATGAAAGAGAATTGTGTGTGTAAGTGTTCATTCACTGTGAGTGAATCATGCTTTAAACACGGCGGTGGTTGTGGTCTGATCATTAATGATTGCAAACACTCAGGAATTTAAGAATTACATATCAGTATCCTGTTCTACTCTGATGAAAGTTGGAACACCCCTAAAATTTGTTGCGACCAGATTGAAGTTCTGCAGTTATTTTATAACGTTCATTCAAAGTAAATCAATATACCATCTCCTTTAAATAGCACAAAGAACTTTTCACAATTTTCCAATTTATATTTTTCTGATGATAAAGGCGGAATATCAAGTTACCACAGTTTGTTTTGTATTGAAAATTAAAATAAAAAATAGACAATCTGTTACTATAATAAAACCCAGAATAGATTTGGAAAAATAGTGTTTTGTAAATTAGTAACTATTATTCAAAAGTTTGTGGTCTGTAAGCAAGTCTTATATTTGAGGCAAAAATACAGTAAAATAGCAATGTTGTGATGTGTGGAGCAGCCCGTCTTGTCTTGAGGTACAGTTTTCGAGAGGCCTTTTTTTAAAAAAAGCTTATCAGATGGCTCTTTTATGGCTCTGTCTCAATCCCAGCCTGCTTTGTGACTCAGGGTTAATTCAGTAGGTACACAGAATGCTCTGTGATAAACCTCCTCAAGATGCCGCTCTGTCTGCTGCTCAAACACACAAACTTTGAGTCAGCATGAATCATTTTACACACACGCATACACCCTTGACAAACGCCACCTGTTCAATGGCATATCTGGCCTAGTAGAGTAACCTACAATGCAGCAATCAGGATGTTTGTATCTGTGTGACTCACAGGTTCAAGGTCCACAAAACACTGCAGTGATTTCATTGTACCAATGGTCAATCCCTCCAAGGGAGCTGTGAAAACATCAGTATCATATTCCATCTGATTTATTGGCTTTAATATGGTCACGTTCTCCCTGCATCAGTTTAGTGTAAATCTAGAATTGGATTCTCCAAGAATGTGTCGCTAAGACCGGCCCCCGCCAGACACCAGGCCACAAAGTGGGAGGTTAATGAGATCCTCTCTGGAAGGAGAGTGTGAGCGCCCCTGCTGGAGAAAGCAGGCCATAGCAACTTAAAGTATTCAGGTAACCAGCTCAACTATTCCCACCAGCTAAGCCATTGCATTCTAGCAGCTTTAACCAGGTTGATCTTATCCCCACCATCTAAACAAAGACATAAATAAGCTTGAACTGAACTTAGTTTCTAGCTGGTAGGCGCTAGTGTTTTATTTAAACCCAGCTACCATTCAAGGATAGATTTTTACAGAAGTTAATTAGTTACCAAGTGCTTACTAAGCAATTTTTTATTGTCAGTGATTATTCAGCTGACAAAAACATGGCCGCATTTACTGAGGCCTACATTCAGCCTACTTTTAAAAGGAATACTGACTGTGGAAATATAGCAATGAATGTGTTGTAGTTTAAGTAAGCTGTTGATTATCCCACTTTTCCCATGGTTAAAACCAAGTTAAAAGTTAAAACTAGTATTGCTCTTTGCAGTACAAAATTGACCGAAAGGCTAAAATACTAGCATGATTCTGCCCACTTAAAATCAGACACAAAGATGAAATAGTGCTATAATACGAATTAATTATAGCATTTATTTGTATATTAATTATCATTCGAGAGAGATGCAATTGTGTGTGTGTTACCTGTATCTGTGTATGTTTCTATATAAACAATGAAGTTGTATTCAAGAGTTTTCTACCTCAAGAAATATAATGTAGCGATCTAGTATCTTGGCCATTTTATTAGTAACAGTTTAGTAACAATGTTGACAACAAGTTTGTGTGTGTGTGCATCACAATCTGCGATCTGTGTGTGTGTGTGTGTGTGTGTGTGTTGGTGTGCATCAATGAAAGCAGTGCATTAATATGGATCGTGATTAAACTGACTCGCAAAAAACAGTTTTAAATGCATGCCAGCCAGCCAATCAGAGTCATGTATTTCAACAGACCATGGATTAAATGTATAAATGAATGCATCAGTTACATTTAAGTGCAATTTTTGACCCCATTTTTTGTCTTTATGTCTAATTTTGTCTATGTTAAAGTAGCAACATTTGGTTTACATGGCTCAGTTATTAAAATTTCACATGGGTTCAATTGTGGCTGTTGTAGTTGTGTTTTATGTAAACTCATCAGTTTCAAAGTACAATAGCTGCAACAACAATTAAAGGGATAGTTCACCTTTAGACCCCATTGACTTCCAAACAAAAAGCTGAAGGTGAAGTATTTCATTACACAACACACAGGACATAATAATACCAACCCCATTGAATAGACTATAGTTAATGCTACAAATAAGGCAAAATCAAATCATTCATTATTTCATCATTATTCATCATTAAAACATAAAACCAACCATAAAAAGATAAACCTGTTTGTGGCACAGATCAGACTTAAGATCTTGTTTCTCACAGAGCAGATTTGTTTGTTTGCAGCAGTGAGGTTATGTGTTTATTACACTCTAGGAGTCAATGGAGAAGACTACGCTTTTTGCCTTAAGTTCAAGAGAGCGAGGCCATGATGATGTGCAACGGTTGTGTGTGTGATTGCGGAGTATGCACGAGTGAGTTAACATTATGCTGGCTGTAGGCAGTTTTTGAGTGAGGTCAGCGCTGGTCTTATGTGGGTAATTAACTTCAGTCCGGCCAGCCATTGTTTCAGCTTGGCTCTTTTTCATGTGGTTGCGAAATACAACCCTGTGTGTGTGTGTGTGTGTGTGTGAAACTGAGGTGTAAATAAACACTGAGATTTGCTCTCCAATGCCACAGGGTGAAACTGCCTGCCCTGTCTTAATGCACTTTTGCCATCTCTCGCAATGTCAGTCTGGTTCCGACATTAACACACATAATGTACTGTACTGACAACACATATTAACAATCATACTGTACACTTATTGTGAATATGAATTACCACATAATTTATAGTGACAGTTTTTACTATATTTAATAAATATATATTTTTTTAAAATAGTAAAGCGTGTTTTAAAATACTAACTTCAATCAATTGGGAAAATGCATTAATTTGATATTTTCAGTGTCATCATACGTTTATGAGCATTTTTGTTATCTTTTTTAAGAGCGACTGTGATAATTGATATTGAAACACCTGAAATTATTTTGAAAAATGCCATTGAAAACCTCTCAGCTGTCAGTGGACTACCATTATCTGAAAAAAAAGTTGTTCCAATTAAAAAAATTTCCTTCTTTTAATAATAAATTACATGTATTAACTACAATATTGTATATCTCAGTGGATGATTTAAAAAAAAAAAATTTTTCAAGTTATTGCAGGTCCTGTAATTTGATTGGCCGAGCCTGTCTGTGTGTTGCTTAGCGACATGCAAAGTTTGATGCTTTTAATATTTTCTCTTTGTTCTTAATTTGGTGCATTAATAGTCTTTAGTTTATGTTTTCTTCCTTTCTTAAACGTCAACCTGCCAAAAGGCCCAGTGTTGCTTAAATGTGGTGCATTTTACATATTGTAGGTTCATTTGCATTGTCCCTGATTAAATAAAATAAATGGAAATGCTTTGGCTTCTTTTGGAACTATGTCATAGTTTGAAAAAAATAACACAAATCAAATCAGCCAAATTTGTTCTTGAAATGTTGTGGAATTGAACTTCTTCAGAATATTGTGTACACTGCAGTCTCTTTCCTATGTCATTGTGTACTTATTAATTACTGTTTCACAGTTATATTGTCATTAAAATTAAAGTTTTAACCTTAAAACTTTATTTTTCTAATGCATAGTATAATGTATTACTTTTTGTTTCTATTAATTCTGGAACAAAGTGTAATAGGAAATTGTTTTGCAAGATTTGCCATGATAGCATTCGGGGACTAGAGTAAAACAGGGGAGAGGTGAGACACCAGTCGTGCGTTTGAGCCAGGCCTCATAAGAGCAGCCCATCTACCCAAAGCTGCTCTGCAACTCTGACACTGAAGCCGTTTGCATATGCAGCGGCTCCCCAGCCTCTGTCGCCCACTTCAAAGTGCTATTTATGCAGGAAAAAAAAACGCTTGAATCTTTCTGTCCTACCCTCTTCCCTGGGGGTAATGTTTTTTTGGAACACACACATGCCTTTTTTGTTGAAGAAAAAACAGTGCATTTCACCCTCCCACACCTCCCTCTCTCTCTCTCTCTCTCTCTCTCTCTCTCGTCTGCAGCTGGGTTCTCTGAGTTTTCGGCCCCTCCTCCTCCCTTGAGTGGTGGAACGCAGTCCAACAGTGTAAGCACAGCTCTGAAACAATTGAACATCTGTTTGGAGTCGGGCCCAAGAACAGCCTTCCTGTTGTGCTGCACCAGTCGAACGCTTAACCCTTCCTTACCCACCTTTGCTCTGCACCCCTCCGGTCCAGTTACATCTTTCTTTCACTTTCTCGTCTCACACCCTTTACCCACCACAAGATACCTAACACTGTTTTCCTCGCCACATTCATCCTTCTGTTCATTTTATTCCGTTACTTTCACCTTTCCAAGACCTCCTGGTTCTTTTCTTGATTGTTCTTCTTCTTTCCTCCCTACTCTTCCTGTCTTACTTCATCTTTTGCGTCCTCTGCTCTCTCTAGTCTCTGTAGAGTCTAGTTCAGAGCCAAGCACAGCTGAAGCCTGCTGTGTGCAGACCTGTTTGTGTAAGCTGACACCACCAAACTACAATGCTCTTACCCAACACACACACACACACGGGCCATCAGATTATTTACTGTAAAAAAAAAAATTGAAGCTGAACCAATATCAAATATTTTCAAAGAAGAACGTCACGACACACACACACTTACTGCACACACGTTTACTTACAGTAGCTATTTAAAAGATGACACATCATAGACTTGCATGTTTTTGCAT
Source organism: Enteromius thamalakanensis (assembly GCA_032357475.1). NCBI lineage: Eukaryota > Metazoa > Chordata > Actinopteri > Cypriniformes > Cyprinidae > Enteromius > Enteromius thamalakanensis. The sequence continues at coordinate 7,317,897 of JAUCMT010000154.1, read as the reverse complement.
AAAAATACTTATAAGTACTTACTTCTGCAGACACATTTAACCCCACAGTATAAATATAAACCATAGCGCACAATTTTGCATTTAAAGTGAGAGATACTCAAAATTCAAATATGCTGCACATTAGCAAATTAAATTAAAGTGAACAAAAATATTATATGATTGTTACTTAATTTTTCTTAATCCAGTAATGCATATAAAGACTGTAACACTCCAGAACTCCACTGCTGTGCAAGTCTTTTTAGGTGTGTGTGTGTGTGTGTGTAAGGCTAAAGTGTGTAATTCAACACACGTAGGTAAATAAGAGTTCAAGTTCACAGCTGTTGAAGAGCGAGAGAGAGAGAAGTAAAGAGGATAGGGTTCAGGATTATTTGCCTACAGCCCTGACCCTATTAACCACGATAGTCAAACCCGCACAACAAACACCTACACAAGCACATACAAACAAGGGATTAAGACGGCAAGTTGGAAGTGTTGTACAGACTGATCTTTGACCCTGCCTGAAGCCTTTTCCTTAGAAATGTCAGCAAATTTAAGATGAAATGGAAAAAAAAAAGTAACAATTTGTAACAAAATGAAATGCATATATATATTTATATATGGGACTCGATTAAAAAAAATTATCTAATTATTAAGAGGCTTTGTAATTAATTAATCGAAATTAATCGCATATAAATATTTGACCTGAGAACAGTGAGAAGTACGTTTTTTCATATGGATTTTTAGTATACCATTGAATAATGAGTGAAAACATAAGCTTAAGCAAAAAAATACTGTTTATTTTTGTTAAAACAAGTCCAACAGACCAATATTGTGCCGTGGCTGATTTCACATTGAGCTGTTGTTCACTGACGAGCTGCGCAAAACCACGTTCATTATCAGTGTGGATTTGCACAGTGGTCAGTGAACAATGGCTGTGTGTTGTATATACGGCTTAATGTGAAATCACGCATCTGATGGCATTTACCGCTGATTACAGGACCGGGTTTACTGACAAAACGCGCAAATATACTGATCGATCTGTATCGGTTTCAAGAACATTAGAAACGGTAGTTAGTGCTCCAGTATAATCAGTCCGCCGAAACTCATCCAGTGAGAAAAGCTCTGCGGTGTAAAAATAAGTTAAAAAACCAATTTAACACGTTATTTTTGTGTAATTAATTAATATAAATTAACGCGTTAGTCCCGGCCCTAATATATATATACATACATATATAATCTGTTTGCCAGATAAGAGTAAGGTATTAAAGTAATATTGTAGACCCCTAAATCTACACACAACTTTAAAAATTATACTGTTTTTGTGTCATAAAATGTACTTTTAAGATTTTTTAGGTGAGAATGTAGTTCTTAAGATATTAAATTTGCAGTTTGTTGATTTTTAAGATTTTTGAAATGTAAGCTCCAGGGCTTCAGCGCTCATGAACACACAGAGAGCAGCCTTACCTTGATTAGATCTTCTGGAATTTTCTGCTGGGTCTGATGTGTCTATAGCGGTTAAACATTCAACTGACATTCAAACTAATGTTTTATTGTGAATATGAGCTTGAGCTGAAGAATAAATGCAGTATCAGATACAGGTAATCGCACTTGTTCAGTCAGTCTCTCTCTCATAATTCTCACATAATGTACAGCTTTTGATACAAAAATACAATAAGCTTTTAAAGGGGGTATAACACGCCGTTAACCTCATGTAACCAGCTCAATCTTGAGTACCTACAGAATAGAGTGGTACTGCATCCTTTAGTCTTTAGTTTTATCGTACTTCTAAGTGAAAGAGACAACTTTACTATTCTCTCTGAAAAAAAAGCTCCTAGAGGTGTCTGGTGTGGGCGGAGCTAAAGTGTGATGAGCACTTGCGCACAATCACCAACAAAACCCAGACATAATGCCTTTTCACTTACCGTCAGAAGTTCTGAATCAGGAACAGGATCTTTTAGAGCTGGGACCACTCCATCTTTCAACAAAAAAACACACTTGAGAAACTCACGATCACTCTCTCGATCTTTTGCGCTGGTCTATGCTTGCATTACTTTATGTATTTGCACACTCTTGTCATCAAACAGTTGGATAAACGTAATATCACGCTCATAGATATTATTGACGCAAGCAGTCAAACCTTTGCGAATACACAATACAAAACTGCTACTGAGAGTTTACTGTGTCTTATCAGTGACCCCCTATTTGTTCTTTTATTCTTATATTGTTCTTTTTATTTTTTACACTGCATTTGGGTCTAAATGGTCTGCTTAGCAGCAACAAAACAATAATTAAGGAATATCACTATCTATATATATCAGTATTTTTTTCCTTTGTTTGCAGGCTCTTGATGCGAGAGTCATAACCTAAACAGTAGCCTTGCGCTACAATTAGCTAGCATAAGCGCTTCACTTATCTTCTTTCTATAGCAAGGCAGAGAAGGATGGATGAGAAGAAGGAATGTGGCATGTTTAGGAAGGAGTGTCGTGGGAGAACCCACTCAGACAGTGAAGGGAGAGGCCGCCCTGCTCACACACACATGCGTGCAAACACATCCACACACATCCACACCTTTGTTGTAAGTTGTAAGAGCCCAGCTCGACTATACTGGGATACGGTTGCTGTGTCTGTGAGTTTGGAATGTTAACTCAATGCAGATGAGAGGAGAACACACCACAGCTGGTCTCAATCTCTCTATCTGTCCTTCTCTCCTTCTCTTTCTGCCACACACACACACCTCGTTCTTTTTTTGGCTTGGAGGCCAGATATGCTCAGCAAATAGCAGCACCTGGTGGAGAGGTTGTGAGACACATACGTACATGTGAGCCACATAAACACACACACACTGACACACAATTTTTAGTAAAAAACGTGATAACAAAGTTTTGCTCTTTCTTTTTATTTTGTATTCCAGGACTACTCGGAGCAAGCTTTCTTTTACTAGAGTGTCACTAGAGCGGGAAATGGAAAAGCCCAAGTGGAGCTGAAACGTTACAGTAATTACAGTAATGTCATTACAGATCTCTATGATGAAAACATATTACGTCAAATCTGTGCTGCTATCATGAACTAATATTAGAACTATTGAAAAATTTGTTTTTGGTGACTGAAATAAATCTAAAAATAAAATGTAAACATTGTTTCCTTGGGAGCTAAATAAAAAAAATTGAAGTACTAATATTACTAAAACTTAAGTACAAATCAAGTAATGATATATTGAAATAAAACAAAATAGTGGCAAAGTTCTTTTGTCTTTTGAAAGATTTCTAAATTAAATAAATTGATTTTTAAAAGGTTAAAAATTTCAATTTGCTCTTTTTTAATTTTACAAATTTAAACACAAACATTTTAAATACCTGAAATCCTGACGTAGTGTTACTGTAAATGAGTAGGCTACTACATTTGTGCTTAATTTATTCATAATGTTGTGAATAAATCTGAATAATACACACAAAGCATGGTACTAGCAAGATCAAGGTCATGTGTTTGATTTCAAGGGAATGCATGATTTGAAAAGCACACACACATAGATTGAATGCAGTGTGAAAAGATTTGCATAAAAGAGGCCGCCAGATGCATTCATTTAATTTAAAGTTATCTCATATGTATAGAATGCATTTGGGTGATTGGCTTGCAGCAAAGCACTTCAGTTTACTATTGTTTATTCATTGCTTAAAATGAGCACCACTGACACACATAAAAATACTAAATACTGTGCAGCACTTCCTTTTTTAAACTACTTTAAGATAGTACCATGTATAATACTTAATAATTTGATGATTTGGAATTCCCAGCTTATTAAATCACTAATATAGCATTTCAGAGCAAAACAGAACATTCAGTGTGGAAAATAATGTACAGTGGGGCGGGGCTTAATTGCATCAATACGGAATTGACTGGATTGTTAAAGTTATTTGGACTTGGATTGTTTTGATGGAAGACTGTGACTTTGGAATAACATTCACATTAAGATCAGGAACCTGTCTTAGGAAAGCAAACAGTCAATTGTGATTTAATGTTGACTCAAAGTGTCACCCAGAGTACTGGCCATTCTTAGAAGCATGTTGGAAAACAACACACTTGTACTCCAGTTTTGTTTATGTCCTTCAGACGTGAATGCTAGACAAAGTTTCTGAAATCTTACTTCTTTTAACAGCGTCTTTGTTCTGAGAACAGAGTCCATAGTTCTCCGCATTACAAGGCAATCTACCTCTAACCCACATCTCCTCAGCTGTAGTGAGTTTGTTTTGTATGGCAACTTCTTTCAGGGGTTTTCTAGGAAATATTTCCCTATCCCCCCCTCCCCTAAGGTTGAGCAGAGGGAGCGTCTTAATGCAGGGGGTGTCAGCGGCCTGTTTGCGCGCCAGCATTGGCCCAAAGTTGGCTCTGCAGTGGACTCACAGGGTTTGGGAAGCAGTGTTCCACATTAACATATCCCAGCAGAACACAGCCCTGATTAAAAACACATTTCTGACAGAACACCTCCCAGAAGGAGTGTATGAAAGAAAGAGAGACAGAGAGCGAAAGAAAGAGAGGCCGTTTATTAAAACTAGAACAGTATATCACAGTAGAGAAGACCCTCCAGAAAAGGGAAAAAAAGTTTCTTGTTAGGTGGTGACACAATTATGAGATTATAGTCACTCACATACACATTACCCCCAAAAAAGATACAAATAAAAAAAATGACACAGATGCACACACCATTAGATCCTTCCAAGTTAAAGAGTGTAATTTCTCTGCCAAAAGGAATCTTAAAATAATGGTTGCTCCAAACAATTAATCTTCTGTTGTTCAAACACGTAGCCCTATCCCAAACTCACATCATTGGTTGATATGCCAAGCCTCTCAATCAAACAGAGAAATGTTTTATAGCCTATGAATGAGTTTGCTCTCAGAACTCTATTTTTTAAAATAATGTACTTAAGCTTAATATGCTAATCTTCAACACGTTTTACACCAAACAATACTTTTGGATTAAACTCTTCTATATGAAAAAAAGAAATGCCATTTTATAAGTGAAGACAGTGTATGACACTTCCCATTCAATTCTATGGTATCCGTAAATGGCGACCAGTCACAACTCTGACTGGAATTCAATGACGTCAAAGCAGTAATGTGATTAGTTATTAAGGGGCATGTGTTCCAAGTTGACCATTACGCTTTCTCCAGTAGTAAACAATACAGGTCCTCTCATCTACCTATTGTAAGAACATCTCTGACCACATGCACATCTGCCACTTCAAATTCTTGTTACAGCAGGATGGATTCTGATTGGCTGCCAATGATTGCCTCTTTCATCACCTTAGTAAAATATCCAACTGTATTCTCTGTGCCTTTATCGTTATAGCTCTGGAGTGGACTCTACCACTATTTAATACTGAGATAATACTATATTTTTATCGTTATTTTTATCATACTTTGTGTGAACTAACCTTAAGGCCTTAGTTAACACTAATTGTTGGCGCAGATAGCCTTGTAGGCATTGCGAGTACGAGTACCAGCTCGCAGTCCTTTCCCGATCCCACCCCCCTACCTCTCTACTGCTTCACTTCCTGTCAGTCCTGATCTATCCTATCTAATAAAGGCAAAAATGCAAAAAAGATTCAATCTTTAAGAAAATTAACACTAATTAGGTCTAGCAAGTGTGTGTGTGTATGTACATGGTGAATTCAGTTTTAATTTAAACACTTTTGCCAGCAATTTCAATTTACCTGAATTCACTTTTCCTATAAGAATTGTTAAGATTTTCTGCAAATAAGAAGTCTGCAAATATTACACACTTGTACATACTTGGAATTGCATTGTAAAGTGGTAGTCCATTTGAGCTGTGTTACAGCGACCTCAGTTAAAACTGTGCTGCTGTGTCGAAACATCTGTGGTGAAACGGTCGTTAGGAGGATTGAAACTATGGTGAAATGCACTGGGCCACAGCAGCAATAAAGACCTGAACCCAGTGACCAAAGGCAAGGTTCATTAGTTCCAATCTGTTCGATTAGTCACACACACACACACACACGCACACACACTACTGAACCTGGATCAGGTACAGTGAAGAGCAGCGCTACCATAAAGCTATAACATGTGGCTTCCAGAACAATGCAGAGTTTTGTTTGTTTATCTGTTCTGTATAATGTTGTATTGTGTTAGACTTATTTGTGTTAGTATTGGGAAATCCCTCTCAGAGGAGGCCTGCAGGACTGAAGCTTTCCTCACAGAGCTAAACATGCTGCATGGAACTGATTTGAGCCATATTACTCTCAGTATTAACCCTGACACAGAAATGAAACATAAACCTAAGGGGGGTCTGTTTAAAGCGCTCCATCTGTCATTCGCATGGAGAGTTGTTTTTCTGCCTGTACATATATACACACAGACACTCCCACCTCCAGGTTTACTATCACAAGCTATAAATCACCTCGACTTGACCTGCGTTGGCGTTCACACAGCAGCACAGATTTGCGTGTATCTCCTGAAACACAAGTAAACTGCACGCGATAATGATAGTGAATGAGTAAGACGAAATTAGTGTGATTGAAAGCAAGAATAGCGCAATGTGTTTCACATTAGGCTCTGCTTCACAGTATGGGGTGGTTCTAATAGAAGGTGTAGTAGAGGCAGAAGTCTATAAGAAAGACACCGAAAGTCGAACATTTTCCTAAATGCTCCAGGTCACAGTCAGGAAATGATCCAATTCAGCATTATGGTGGAGCATAAAACCGCCGTTTGGCAGAAAGACGTCCAGTGCACTCAGCGACAAATGGCCATAAGTTAATCCTGCTCTTATTGGTAATCAGATACTGGGTCTGTGCACCAAAACCATAAATTTGCTTCTAAATGTAATTTATAAGTGTGTTATGAGAAATGAAGTCATCACTCTGGTGTTCAGACCCAGTGTGGGTGTTGTTGTAGCAATACAACACTCATTATATCCTCTGGTGTCCCTCGGAGGGAAGTGCCCCGACCTGTAAGAGCCCAGAACAACATAGGTGTAGATTCATGCTGGAAAACTCTACAAATTGGACTACATAAATACATTTATGTATTTTGGTGTTTCTTCATCAATGGGCACTTTGGGATGAGAGGACATTTCACACTAAAAAGTTTGTTTAGCTTGCTTGTCTGCCAACAATGTTCAGCAGATACAGTATATTTCTGTAAATGAAGAACTGTAAGTTCGGTTGAAAATGACATTACAAGCATTTATGGAAAAAATGTCTCCTTAATTTGTCTTTCTAGTATCATAACTAGATTTTTTATGCACAATATGAAATTATGTTCACTTTTTGCGTAATTTGACAACTTTAAAGCTTGATGTAAATGATTTTTTTCATATCACGTGTCCTATTGCCTTATTGGTCTCATAAATTTCCAGTTCAGTAGTACACTAACTTGGGGGGGAAATTATAATATTTTTCATGTAATCATATTGCAATTGTTGTTCATCTCAGTTTGTTTATATTATAATAGCTTCACAATATTACCAATTAATGTATGTTTACCTTTGAATCAAATAAATGCGGCCTATAAGAGACTTTCGAAAACATTCTCACAACCCTAAACATTTGTATGGTAGTGTGTATGATGGGTTTACTTTTATAAAATCTGAAACGGTTTTTGAGGCAAGGGTAGAACACGTTATACATGAGAGACATTTGAAAAGTGGAGAAATAATTGTTCAAGGCACTGTAAAATGTTTCCAAAACCATTTTAATGAAACTTTCATACAGTATAAAGAAATAAACGGTTAAAATCTGTTAACTTTAATAGAAATCAAGCAATGGGACATAAAAGCGCTTTCAGTAGAAACGCCCATTTAAGTATAATTAAATACATGACCCAACCAAACTTATGTCCTGGCAGAACATCCTGTCCCAACTGTTCATAGCATTTGTGAAAAGTAGCGGGATTGCAGAACAAGGTCACAAACATCATATCACTGTTATATTTTCACCTCGTGAGAAACCCTGTCAAGTGAGATTGTGAGAGGAACACATGCTGAACGTCTGCTTGAATCAGTGTTTGCGCAGTCTTTCGCTCTGCCCACTAAGCTTTGGTAATGACTACACCTTGAGAGCAGAACAGATCTATTATAGATGGTCTTCACCGGTTCCTTCCAGAGACCGGCAAACTGCCTCCATATGCGCTTTTTCCATACGCCGCTGCTGTTCTGGAATTCTGTTTATGTACACTCTCAAACTTCTTACTGTGTGAGAACAAAAGAAGCAAAAGCAATTATGGGGCTGGACGAAAGGCCGGAGCGAGCGAAAAGTGACGGAGGGAACCAGAAAACCAGGAGAGGAGCGATGTGAAGATTAACCCCACGGATTGTCTCAGGAGCAGCGGTTTGAATCCCACAGCCAATTTCCCCCATATTCCCTGAGATTCCCATCAGCGCAGCCATTCACACGGGAAGCCCGATCCGGCCGACATCCTGTGCATCCGTGTTGGAAAACTTGACAGCTAACTAATGTTCTGCGGCCGGCTTCCTCCCCGAACCCACAAGCAACAGTCCTGCCCCAAGCGACTTCGGGGTCCTGAGAAGGCAGGAAACTGGTTTAATCCCATTCTGTGTGAACCGACGAGAACTGAATCGTGCCCTGTGGCTTCAGAGACTTGTCTGTTTGGGTAAGAGATGGAAAAACAATCAGAATCGCAGTGAAGTCTAAGACGGTGCTCGCAGTGTCAACACGCCTGTTTGTGTTAGCGTGCATTAGCATAGCGCTATTGACACTTGTATACGGAAGGCTGGTTTGTGTGCTTTGATGTCGAGATAATGCAATCAGTGCCTATTTGTTGAGATTCAACACTTTGGAAAAGCAAAGCACACACAAGACATGAGAATCGATGAACTGTGAGGCTGGGAACAAGATCAAGATGGAGGCCAAAGGTGTGATTGAGCCAGACATACTGTACGGCCTTTGTGAGACTAAACAGGATATTGACTCTCGCTAAAGCTGATGGGACAGACGGTTTGAGTGTGTGTCTAACGGATGGTGGCTCTGTTAAATAAACTCTCCTGTGCACTATATATATACCACCCTCAGACCTGCCAGGAGCCCACACACTTTACGCTAGGCTGACTGTGTCCTCTAATTACACTGCTATTCTGACTAGAAAAATATTTACATCTAGGAAACATACACTTCACAGAGCAGAACCCAATCGCAACTCTTCTGTCACGCTGACAGACTAAATATCGGCAAGATGCATGCGCAAACATACACACACATATACAGTATGTCTGTGAATACATTCATACGTAGAGTTGGGAGGAAAAAGTCAAGGGGTAAATGCAGGGTAGCCAGACTCTTGATTGTGTGGATAAGCTTGCTCTGATCAAAAAACGCCTACTTAGACAGGAAGAGGCAACTTGAGTTAACATGTGGCACATCATTTTGAAATCAGATGTTACACTGAGAAAGAAAGTTTTATATACAGCTGCGCTCAAGTATATAATTTGATTAACCTGCTGTCAAGTGTTTTAAACAGAACTCTTGAATATCTTTCATTTGATGCCCAAACACTTGAAAACTTTGGCAAAATCTGATAAGTTTTTTCAAATCTCCATTTTTAAGTTTTGTATGCACTTTACTCATGCAAGATTGTGATTAGTGTTCTGATAAGTAGCTGCTAAGTAGCTATATTATGCTATACTTTTCCTATTCTAGCAACATAACGGTTTGCAAACATGACATGAAATTTTAATAAAACTGATCAATTTTCTTTAAGATTACAAACCCTAAAAAGTTTTAATTAAATTACATTAAAAAGTTATTTAAAAACAAACTGTATTCAAAATGATAATAGTCCACAATATTACTGAATAGTCTGTATTTTTAATCAAACAAATGCAGTCTTGGTGAGCATAAGATACTTCCTTCAAAAACTTTCCAACTGACCACAATGGCAGAGTATTTATTTGATAAAATTCTAAATTAAATATTCAAATGTGATATAACTTATAGGCCCGGTTTCACAAACAGGGCTTAGCTTAAGCCAGGACTAGGCATTAGATAAATTAAGATCTTCAAGCAACTTTTACAA
>JAUCMT010000154.1:7293523-7307777 GCA_032357475.1 Enteromius thamalakanensis | reverse complement strand
TAAGATATGTCTGAGCAAGATATCTTCATCTGAGACAGCTCAAACATGCAATTTAGTCTGGGACTAGCTTAAGCCTTCTCTGTGAAACTGGGGGATAGTGTTTTAAACTAAATATTACTGGAGATAAACATGCAAATTAAAAAACAAAATTTTTTAAGCATTCTGTAGTCGTGCACACAAATGTATAAATATGAAAGTTATGTAACTGACTGTTTTTAACTTATAAACAAAGTTGCAGTATGCTGAGTGCTTGTCTGGTACAAATAGCTGCTGGAATTATTAAAATTTTCAAAGTTTCTTAAAAGATTCTGTCTTAATCAGCAAGAAATGCAAGCTTTCATGCTTGTATCTTATTGTATATTCTGCTTTATATCTGTGAAATAAAGTGATCACAATTGCAACCAAAAAGTCAACAAATCTTAGTTCCTTCTTAGTTTTCTAATTAAATAGCTTCTCAGTAATTTATATCAGCTTTGTTGTAGAAAAACTACAATTTGTGGTCCAATTTATGTGTGACATTGCATGATTTTTAGAGAAGATTACAGCTCTGAGGGATTTTAATTAGATTTTAACCTGAAATGAAACTAAGTGAAGAAGGCAAGATAATAAAAACATTCGGTGCTTTACTAAAAACATGCCGAAACCAAGTGCCTGCACTTTACTTTCTAAAAAAGCTGTGCATAAATATATTCCACATATATATTTAAAATATAAAGTGTGCAAAAATGTATAGATTTTTTGCTCACATATATTTTTAATGTTTTTAAAAAAAAATACATTTATATTTGCATGTATCCAAAATCTAGAACATGTTTTCTTGCTTCTTGAAGTACATCTTGTAATACATTTGAATGCATAAATGTTTTCTAATTCAAGGTAGTGCTGCTAACATTTATTTAGCATATGTCTGAATTATATTTGCAAATGAAATATACACTTGTGCAAAAACCACAAGCTCTTTTGACCTCGTTCGTGTCATTCTGTCATGTCCACTGACACCAAACTGACATGACAAGACTGCGCGTCCAAACACAACTTCCTGTAACTCACCAACTGTACTATAATAACCTGGTCTGACAGATCTGGAACAAGAGGCTTTGAAAGTAGAGTGAAACGGCAGATGGAGGACTAAACTTAAATACCAGCCCAATCTTTTAATAAATCTGCAACAGGTGGCAGCACATGGTTTACATCACTGCAGCACTCAACTAAACCCAGGTGATGCGACAGACCTTATACTGGCCGGCAGTGGGGGATTATGGGTTTAAAACCAGAGGGGAAATAGGTTTCTTTCTTCAGGTGAACGACTGATGAAGTTTCTGTGACCAAAAAAAGTACATTTGTTCCCAGCAGCAGAGCTGTCCACAACTTTATCAGTGTGAAAATAGCCTGTAACCTTAAAGAAAGTGTTCAAAGCGAGAATACACACACATGGACGCTGTTATGGCAACACTACCTTCACTGTGTTTAGACTACAACGCTAAAGCAATGAGGTCATGACTATGATGTAACCTAAGGGAAAAAGTGTGTGTGGAGAGAGAGAGAGCCGAGAGCCACAATGAAATAATGCCGGCCAGATGCTATAGCTAAAAGAAACATGATATGACAGAAAAGACAGGAACTGTAGAGCAGAATTGTGTGTGTGTCTCTACAGAGCCCAAATCAACACACCAATCTATCAACAACACTAAGGTTAAAACAGACCTGAGATGTTTTCGAAACTAGGCTGTGAACATGCCGTCATTTAAATGCTTAGCCATTTCGTTGAGGGATATGCATAAGAAATACAACAGCATTTTATAAGGAACTTCTTTTACTCAAGAAAGCTCAAATGGCAATTCTAATTGCAGCACTGTATGTTCATGCAATATATTTTGGGTAAACCTGAAACTGCAGGTTTAAAGCGTTTTCCTGATTTGAATAAAATTGACATTTGTCATTTTGCGCATGCTTTTATCTAAACTTTACGTTGCACATGTGACACTGGGAAACTCCCTGCAGCAACACGGCGCTAAAGGAATAGTTTACACAAAAACAAGTTAGTTTTTGCTGTTATCATTGTTTTGAGCCTCTAATGCTGTTTTTTATCTCACAGTTCTTTTCTAGAAAAATTGCGAGGTTTAAACTTATCAAGGCATAATGTTAACAGCTTGCATTTCTTATTTCTTTACCCATAACGAATATCTAGTTATTCTTCCTTTATATCTCTCAAATCTGAGTTTATATCTTGCAGTTTTTTAAATTTAAGGGTTGTAATTTTTTTAACCTGTGGTTGAAATGGGCTTCCATATCATGATTTTTTTTTAATAGTCATTTCATGATAGTTTTTTTTTCTTTATACTGAAAGTTAATGAAATGAAAAGCCTATAAAAATACTAATATACTAAATGTAAATTATTAATGTTTCAATAATAATGTAGAGTCTCAAACAATATGTCAGTATAGATTTGGGATATTACTTTTCTTTTCTTTGCTAGGGAAGTCACAATAATCTTTTTTATTATTATTTTGATTATCCAGGTGTAGAAACAAGCATGTGTGCATAATCGTTGACAGAATTTGTATTTCACTTCATTTGGGTAGTTTAAGGCCTTGCTTAAATAAGTTTTTAAGGACCACTCAGTAATTTTTCCCTCATTAAAAATGTTTTACACGTAAATAAATAAATAGTACTTTTGAAAAATGTGTTTAAACTCATGTTCACTCACATAAGATTGAGACTCCAGTCAAATCTGTTTTATTTTACATGGAACAGATCGCCTCATGGGGGCACTTTACTCAGTTTATCTCGGTAACTACCCTGTTACTGGACACTTCTGCTTGTAGAATAAATTAATCATGGCTGACTGCGAATAGCACTTTTCTACTATGGCACGATAACTGAAAACCTTCTGCTTTGCATCAAATCAGCAAGGTGCCAGCATACATTAAAGACGAATCCCAGATAGGCTAACGAAATATTTTTCTCTCAAATTTGAATTCTGCCACCATTTACACACCCTCATGTCTTTTAAAACATAAGCAGAAATATTTTGAGGGTGAACTATCCCTTTAAGAAAATATTTACATTTATGCATTTGTTATCCAAAGCAACTTATAATGCGCTCAATTTATTTTTGGTTCTTGTATTGCCTGGGAATCAAACTTTAACTTTCAAAACTGTTCATGACTAAAAAACTTGGTTTGTTTTTATTTGAAGAGCTTAGAGCTAAAATAGTAGAAAAAAGGAAGAAAGTAACTTTTTGGAGATGCAGGAATGAGAAAGCAGATGGGGAGAAAAGGTGGAACAGTTAGGAGGTAAAAAAAGAAGCAAATAAGGTTTTAACAAGCTTTCATCAACTGTAAAAGCATCTGCAGGTTGGAGACTTGTGTCTTCCCATTGCAACTTTAAACTAATATTGAACGAGAAAGAAAGGAGAAAAGAAAAATAGGACGAACAAAATTAAAAGAAGTAGTATTAAGGCACGTGTATGGAAGTACAGTTAAGGAAAAGCTTTAACACTGGGGGAAAAAATATTGGCATGAAAAACATTACTTAATCAACACATGAAAATCCCAATATATTCCTCTATTTTGAAAACTCATTATTGGCTCTGTTCAAACCGCATTTGTGGATAAAATGAGAGGCTTTTTAAAACAATATCGAGACCACATCCTTCCACAAGCACTTTCCCACTGCAGCTCTGAAAACTGTGTCAAATTGGCGTATCACTTCTGTCATGTACTGGTCCACTTCGGCCCACTTAAGCAGAGTCAGAACTCAATTACCCTAGTGAATGAGAAGAACACAGGAGGGTTGATCATTCTAAACCAAATTAAAGTGATTGAATTTCAATGCAGCGGAGTGCTGCACATACACAAGAACTGTTTGTCTCTCATGGTTAGATTCCCATAATCTACCTCACATCTGGCCAATATTAGTCATCAAATCGTATCTTTCATCACTCTAAGATCTGCCCACACTGGCTGTGGTGCTCATGTTCTCAGCCATACTGTGCATTAACAGATGTTCGATACTGTATAAAAGGAAACATTGCCGGAAACGCACATTTATTAATTTATTTACTTGCTTATTTAGTTTTTAGTTTTCCTTTGATTGAAATGTTGAAAAGATGCACAGAAGGCGGTATTTAGAATAGCATACTCACTAATCTTACTATTTTCTGGCACATCTGAATAGCGTACTAGGATGCCTCATGACTGCCATTCTTCTCTTTCTCTTTCTTCCTTAGGAGAAAAGCATACTAATCTTACTACTTATGCCACATTATTTCTGCATTACTTGAAAAATCATACTACATACTACATATGTCTATACCACCACACTTCCCTTTCTATTTTTCTTCTATATAAGAATAGCATATTAGCACACAGATCTTACTATTCCACCACATTGGAAGAGCATACTTGCATAATAATCTACTATTTCTGTCTTACTGGAATAGCATACTGGCATTCTGCTCTTACTATTTCTGCCACTTTATAGCATACTATGATTTGTAATCTTACTATTTCTGTCATATCTAAATAGCATACTACAGTATTCCTAATATTTTCCATCATTAGAAAAATAGCATACTACTCTATGCCATATCGGTACAGCACTCTGCTCTCGCTATTTCTGCCATATCAGAATAGTGTACTACCCAAACAAAAAAATTATGCTAGCATGCAGTACTACTCATAATATTTCTGCCATACAACAGCATAATACTATGATTCTCTAGCTATTTTTCTATATAGTAGTATACTAGCATGTTACTCTATACTACTATATCTGCCATTTTAGAATAGCATCCTTGTTTGCAATATAGGATGTTGGCATACAACACATATATTTTTGCAATATGCAATGCTGAGAAAGAGTAGGTGGTTAGATTAGATGATCGCACTTTATATTAAGTGGCCTTAATTAGTATGTACTTGAAAAATGTACAATGTACTTATTGTGGTCATATTGTATTGCAAAACAATTTTGCTGCTAGAGGTGGAATATGGTTAGGGACATGTTTGGTGGTATGGGAAGGTTTAAGGGTGGGTTAAGGTGTAAGGGATGGGTGTAATTATAAATGTAATTACAGAAATTACATAGTATTTGTTAAAATATAAGTATAATGTGAGCACATGTATACGAAATAATTAATTTAACTGTAAGTACACAGTCAAGGTCAATATAAAGTGGGGCCAGTTAGATTAAATTAGACACCCAGGAAAACTAAAAAAAAAAAAAAAGCCAAAAGAAACAAAGCAAGGGAAAAAGGAACCAGAAAAAGAAAGAGGAGGGTTAGAATGGCATGTAACTGGGCTCTCTCTGAAACTCTGAGCTGGATCCCACTGTGGTGTGTGGGGTAATGTGACCCAGATGACCCTGTGGAGCTACAGCAATGATCAATAATAAATGAATGTAATTTTATCAAACAATGACAGCACATACAGAGCTTCCTTTTCTCTCTTGTGAGCCTGAATGTCCATTTACACGGCTCCTTATAGACCACATCAGTGCCAAGCAGGTGTGTTCTTTGTGCGCACACACAGACAAACCAACTTTCCCCTCTTTCATCTCTCTTGCTGCCCTTGAATGCAGAGGTAAGGCCTATTAATCCTGTTATGCAAATGAAAGTGATAAATTCCTCAGTTTTCCATGCATACAATTCCCAGCCTCCCCTGGTCTCCCCCTGCTATTCAATTAACACAAGTCTGGGTGGGGGTCCGTGGGGGTAGTGCCAATGTTTCAGTTCAGTTTTAGTGGCAAGGCACCGGCCATGACAGATTGGTACATTCTCCCCAGCGCACACAAACACAACAGTACCAACTATTTTTCTTCTTTCCATGGATTTTGGACCACACACCAGAAAAATCTATAGACACTTATGCACATGCAAATACGTATATATACACCCCATGAACTCAGCTTCTCAAAATAATGGAGAAACTACCTCATCTGCATACCACAACCATCATGCAAATTGTTATATGTGAATTGTTTCAGTACACTGCAACTCTTGCACAAGAGCTAAAAGGACTTGTGCTGACACAATGCAAAGAAATAAGGATTTTCTTATTCCGTATTTGTCTTGTTTTCCAGTAAATATCTAATTGATCATCATATCATCATAAATCAAGATATATTTACTTAAGAAGCATCCAAAGACATCAGATATTTGCCACTGGGGCAGTAAAAATTATCTTGTTAAACTTTCTAAATAGTTTATTTTTCTCACCTTTTTGGCAGAAGGTTTTTCTTCTAACTATAAACTATAAAATTATATTTGTACTGAAAAACAACAAAAAAATACTAAGATAAAAATAATAATTCGATAATAATATTTTTTTGGATATCACCATTCAAGAAATAGCTTTTCCTCAATTGTAAGTGAAAAGCATTTGCTGCATCAATAATTGTAAAGATGTTAGTTGAATATATTTCAAACTAGGGTAAAAAAAAATGAAATCTGCTCTTGTTTTTTATTTCAAATGATAAAATGAATAATTCAACTTTTTTTTTTTCAAACAAGACAGGTTTTGTATAAACACAAATGCATATGTGAAAAGGTGGCTGTTGGTCCTCTCAAGGCCTCATTCTGCAGCACTGTACGAGGGTGCATCCTGAAGACCTAAGGATAAGCGTATCTCTTATTTACTGTACTAAAGCAAGGCAAAACTTTATTGTGCTAAAGCAAAGCCATGCACTCATCAGTCTGGCTAAAGCACTGCTGCTTTCATGTGGTTTGTGACTTCAGTGAGCCCCAGCTAGAGACAGACGGAAAGAGAGAGGTTGAATGAAAGAATAAGACTTCTTACTGAAGGAATGCAGTGTCTCTCTTCCCTCTGCGCTCTCTCTCTCTCTGCCTTGGCAAGACTCTAGTGGAGGCCCAGATGGTCGTCACAGTGATTCACACTGTCATGCTGTCTGTTGCCGGGTAGCAGAGTAGAGTCTAAGCCCATAGTGATGTTAGTGTGAGCTTCATGTCTTTCACATTCATTTTGTATTTTAACTACCAGTTGTACAGGTGAAGTGTTTCATAAGAAATACTTTAAAGGGCTGTATTGTTGTATGTTCAGCCTGAATGTAAAAGCAAGAATAGTCCATTTCCCAAAAATGGAAATGATCTACTACCCTCATCTCCAAAATGCATATGTCTTTTCTTTATGGTCTTTTGTGAAACTATATAATGAAAGGAAACAGGGCAGTTAAGCTGCAAAATAACAAATAATTACCATAAAATGATGCAGTACATCTTCTAGAATCAGTTTTGTGTGAGAAACATGCTAAAATTGAAGCTGCTATTCATCAATGAACTGGCTGTTGTGAACAGACCAATGAGTTATACACAATCATTCAGACATTCAGAATCATGGATCAACTGATTCATTGAAAAGATTCAAACAATTATTTTTTCACAAATCAGACACAGAAAGTACAAATAACTTACATTTCAAATCAGTTTCAAGCTGTTTTGAGTTTTATTTTTTATTTCTCATTTTGGTGCAACCATAAAACCTATATAGTGGTCTTGTGTTAACTCCAAAAACTTGTTTTGTGTTCTACAGAAGAAACAAATGTTGGCCATGTATCATATTTTGAGAGTTGAATTCCGTGTGTGTGTGTGTGCATGCTTTGGTGTTGCATAAAGTTAACTGTGTGGGGGGTATTTTGAGGTGTTGTTTTATTTGGGTTTTCTAAGGGGTTTGTATTTTGGATAGGCAGAGGCTGAGTCTAATGGATTAGGCCTTGAGGGACCGATGTGATGGGCAGATTGCTATAAGGGGTTTAGACCATTGTGTGTTGCGTAAATGGGTGCAGTGTGTGGGGTATGATGGGATTGCGTGTGGTACTGTGAGGCCTATGGCCTGGTGTCAGACCTGCACCATCAAGCCGGGGGGCTGGAACCGTGCCAAGTTATGACATCATCTCCTGCTCCAAACTGCTCGGGGCCGCACACTCTGGAGCGATAAATCCTCCCCAGGCACTGGGCCGCGCACAGGCATGCAGGAGAATACGCCATTGTCTCACACACACTCTCGCAACCACAGCTGCTGCAGTCAAATGGCTTGAATGCATGTCCCATTTCTAAATGCTTCTGACATGTATAATTCTCCTTAACAAGCTGTGGAGCTATGTCCGTAGCCCTGACAGTTAGGTAGAACTTTTTTATTTTGAGAAGTTTTATATTTTGTTCAAATACTTCATGCAAAAATAAAAATGTAATGAAAATCCATTGGAAAATCCACTCATCCATTGGCCATCCAAGATGCAGATGAGTTGGTTTGTTCATCAGAACATATTTGGAGCATTGCATCTCATGCTCCCCTGAGTGAATGGGTGCCGTCAAAATGAGGGGCCAAACTGTTGATAAAAAAAAATCATAATAATCCACAAGCAACCCACACAATTCCAGTTCATCAACTGACATTATGTAAAGCAGGAAAACTAATAATACTTATCAGTTTAATAATATTTATCAGCTGTTTGGACTCATTTTGACGGGACCCATTTACTGCAGCAGATCCATCTGCCCTGATGAACAAACAAACTTATTGTTTTTTGGGTGAACTTTAACTGTGAGTCATAGTAAAAGTACTTGTAAATACGACTAATTACGGTTTTACAGTAATATTCTTAGTCCCTTTTAACAAGGCCATTCTTCAACAGTAGTACATAACGACTGAGGTCGGCATGCATATCCGCAAAAGACTTCCCTTTCGTCTTATGGCATTTTCACCCCAGTGTTAATAGGAGTTTTAATGACTTTAGCAGTTGAATTTTATAAATGCAATACCTCTCTTGTCCAATATGCATACGCGCATGCTTTCTACATTAACACATCATCAGTTGCCATAGTGATTGTACAAACTGTTTCCCTTGACCTGGACATTCCAAAGCAGTAATGTTAGCATGGAGAAGAGGCAGAGGTTCAGACCTTTCTTCACAAAACATCCTTTTCTATCCAAGTTGTTGGCAAGCACGCTGCCTGTCCCTCGGGGCAGCCTACAAATTGTGTTACTTCTAAGTATATAGTTACAGTATACTGTAAATATGAACTTGTTGTGAAATTGTTCCAAAGAAACTGATGATTTGGGCCAAGGAAATGGAATCAATTAAAAGTGACATGCATCTTGTCCGTGTTTGTTTGAATTGTAAAATGTGGTAGTAAATAATAAATTATGTCTTAGTAACAATGACTGTAAATCTTCCACAGAGCTTTCTAAGCCAATAACCTGAGCTGTAAATGCAATGTGACTAATCATTCTTTACATCACAGGAATAAATTACCTTTAAAAATAGAAAACAGTTATAAGTCATCAAACTTTTTTTCCCCTGTTAAATCATCCAGAGTAATGACATTAATGTAAAATCCACCTCAGGATAAAAAAACAACAAATGCCCACGCTCTGTCCATTTGAATTAATTTAACAAATGCTGTTCCCTTGGCCCGCTTTAATCTTGACATCTCCAGCACAGTTGATGTAAAATATTGAACTCTAATATGTTTAACCACAGCAAGTTCTAAGTAATGTCCTCTCTGTGCTTTGAGACATCGGAGGTGATATATTACTGCATTTTTAATTTCAAGCATGTGTCAGGTCAAACTGCAGGGTTAAACTCACACAGACGTTACGCTGCTCCTACTGGTGTGGATGCATTAACGGCACAGTGCTATGTGAGCAAACCTGATGGTGGCTGATTAGTAGACCTGTAGAACTCATCCATCACAAACTCAAATGCACTGCTGACCTAAATTCAGCGCTATAGGCCTGTCCAGGTACACAATATACTTTTCAGCCACTTCAGCTTGAATCCTTTGGGATCTCTAAAAAAATAACCACTGAAACGTTTCTTGTCTCATAGTCAGCATGGAAAACAGTTAGTGCTGTTGTTTGCAGAGCCCACCGATGGGTGTTATTGCATGTGCATTTAAAATATAATACTGAGCCGTTAAGGCGAATAACACCCGGTGGAGAGCTGGCTCAATCAATAATGATCTAAACACAGCAACTGCTTAATAAAACATTTCTGCTGCAACCTAAGTCTCGGGTGAAGCGGGAGCTAGAGAACAGTCCCTGTCTGTTCCACAGTGTGAATTTCCTACCCCAAGGGAGAGTAATGTAAATGGAGACATTAAGCAAAAAGGAAAGCCTAGTAATTTCATAGCATTTGGATTACTGCACATTCTAGTTTTATAGTTGTTATCCTGATGAATCAAATAACCAGCACATGTGCACTTCCCGAATAACAATCAGTGTAACAGTTTCACACATTTGCAGAGGATATTATGATACTTCAAGTAATACGACCATATAAAACTGTCTTATTCAGTAGCACAATTCGCTCATTGTAGGTTTTAGCATGCACAAGCTGTTTCGCATTCGGCTCGGCAAGGTAAAGTTGGAATTAGTTACACTACAATCTCCTTAAAAAGTAAAAACTATATAATACTTTTCAATGTACACTAGCGTTCAAAAAAATGTGGGGTCAGTATGATATTTAATGGTTTTTAAAGATGATTCTTATGCTCATCAAGGCTGCATTTATAAGATTAAAAATCCAGAAAAAAAATTAATATTGTGAAATATTATTAAAATTTTCTGTGTGGATATATTTTAAAATGTAATTTATTCCTGTGATACAAGGCATCACTACGCCAGTCTGGTTTATTACTAGAACTTTCAATGTTGGAAACAGTTGTGCAGCCAAATACATATTTTGGAACCTGTGATTTTTATTTGTTTTTTTTTCAACAGGATTCTTTGATGAACAACAAGTAAAAAAACTAAAAATGTAACAAATATAAAACATTTCTAAAATGTAAATTTATGCTGTGACTTTTTTGTTCATTTAATAGATCCTTGGTTAATAAAAGTATTCATTTCTTTTAAAGAAGAAAGAATAAAAATGTACTGATCCCAAACTTTTGAACAGTAGTGAAACAGTAAACTACTGTAACAGTACTGAACATTATTTTAAATAAATGCTTCTCTTTTTAATATTTTAACGATCAAGGAATCCTAAAAAAAAAATAGGAAGCAGCTCAACTGTTTCCAACACTGATAATAAAACATCAGCATAATTAGAATGATTTCTGAAAGGATCGTATGACTCTGAAGACTGGAGTAATGATGCTTTATATCTCAGGAATAAATTACATTTTAAATTATATTCACACAGAAAACAGTTATTTTAAATTAAAATAATATTTCACAATATTAAATTTTTTGCTGGATTTTTAATGAATGCACCTTTGATGAACAGAAGAAACATCAACATTAAATATCTTACTGACCCCAAATTTTTGAACGGTAGTGTAGTGTATACACACACACACACACGCTTGTGCCAAAGTGGTACACTGCAAGTTATAAAAACAAAAGCAGAAAGACATTTAAATCAATAATTTATTAAGCAAAAAAAATACTTTTTTTGCCATTATAATTAAATTTAAATATTGATAAGCATTTTCTTTCATTACAGTTTTGTTCTACAGAATCACAGCTGATTGCGTGATATGGCATTCAGCATCAAGACTAAATGACAGTTAAGACACAAGGAGCAGTACTGAATTAGCACAAGATCCTGACCCTCACACAAAACACATTTAAAATGACAAAAACATCATTCACTCGCCTCCACATCATTCCAAACCTGTGACCTTCTCTCATTTTTTAAATATTCTCCACAGAAGAAAAAGTCATACAGGTCTAGAGGGGCACGGAGGTGGGTAAAGAATGACAAAACCTTCACTTTTGCGTGAATTATCCCTTTATTAGCAAGAAATTCAAGGTTCTGCCTTTGCTAAATGTGTAAATGTTTAGCCACTTGATTCAATACCCAAACTACACTGTAGTGAATAATAATATAAGCTCGATGACCATCTAGTGAGGATTCGACACAGAAAGACTCTGCCAGCAGAATCTCACCGTGACATTTCTGAAATAACATGACTAGGCACAATAATGTGGCAAACTCACATTTTCCCATTTAATTTCAGCACTAGAGTCTAGTGATCACCTGACAGTCATGCCTGTTATAATCAGGAGAACTTATATGATTCAGGGGATGAATCGCAAAGAACCGTTGTAGGTACAATGCTAAAAATCAAAAACGTTATTGGCTAAAAATGCACTGTGAAAAAATGCAAGTAACTAAACATTTAGCATAGCAAAATATCTCAATTATTATATATTACAAATGTCTTTTTATATTGATGTCAAATTTGTGTCCAAAGCATTTTGTTATTGTTAACTAAAAATAAAAATAAAATTAAATATAAAACCAAAGATTTCAAAATAAAGACACTGCCTTGAAAAATAAACTGAAATAAGTTTGAAGTTGTAGTACTTAATTACTATAACCAAACTAAAAAAAGAAATTGAAGCTAAAATCTCGAAAAGAAATAAAATATCAACATTTTCAATATTAATATTTGATTCAAAATTACAATAAAAAAGCACTACAATTAAATCAGTAACAGAAAATATTAAAATTAAAGCTTATTCCAAATGCTAATAAATACTACCAAGACAGCAATTAATTTAATAGGTTTTTATGATAAAAAATTTTGACTCACATTTTGTTGGCCAAAGTAAAATCAGCTGAGAACCACTAAAAAACAGCCACCCTTTTGAGATTAAATGCTTACCTGTTTTGCTTAAAAGCACATTTGGTAAACATTTTTTATCTAGACCTGTTTGGTGTCCGACTTCAAGCACCAAGAACTTCAAGCACGACTGTTGAGATGTTGATCTGAAACCAGCTGTGGAAAAAGCAGAAAGATTGGAGAATATGTTCACTGCACCTCACAGTTTCTCCATAAGGCTTCATCCTCGTCTCTTCAAATAACAGCGGAGGAGCCTGAGGAAGAGGAGGATGAGGATGATGAAGAGGGGTTTGAAGAGGAGGGTGGAAGATTCCACAGCACCCATTTACACTTGTTCTGGCGTTTTTGGGACAGGTAGTCCTCCTTTTCCCGCTCTTTCCGAGCTCTCTGGTAGTGGTCGTCCTCCTTCAGGTACCAGACCGGAGGCCATCGGTGCTTCTCAAAGTATTCTTGGTTCTCTGAAAATTCAAAAGGAACATGCATCCAACAGGGTTACTGTAATAAATAGTAAAATCAATTTCAGTTGCTTAAAAAAGAAAAATATTTTAAAAACATACTTTCTGTCGTTTCTGCCACTGAATAAAAAAGTAAGGGTAATTGTGACTTTTTGTCTCATAAATCTGACTTTTTTTTATGAAGTCAGAATTGCATGATATAAACTTACAACAGCAAGTTATGAAGTAAAAAAAAAAAAGAGATATAAATATAAAGCAAGATATAAATTTGCAATTCTGAGAACATATCAGTTATAAATTGGACTCTATAACTGGCAACTGCAAGATACAAAGGCACAATTCTGACTTTCTACCTCAGAAAAAAGCAACCTAAATTTGTGAGATATGTAGAGAAAATCTAAATAACATTTTTTAGTGGTGGAAATGGATTACTATAGATAGTTGCCAAACTAAATTTTAATCTAGTTTAACACGATGTACCAAAATAAACTAAATTGAAATGAATTCTAATTTATTCATTTAAATTTTAATAACTAATTTAAAATTAAATGTAAAATAAAAAAAATAAAAAACTATATCTCAATAAAAAAAATATGAAAAATAAAAGATAAAAGAAAATAAAAGTTTGATGTACTACCTGCAGATTTGGCTCTCATGTCTCTGGGGAATTTGCGGCACACGTTGTTGTAGTTGGTGCAGATGTGGTGAAGGCACCAATCGGTGAGCTGGTAGGCACAGTGGAACTGAAACCACATGACAACAACAACACATAGAATTAACTCATGTTGTTTCAAACACATATGATAAACTATCGTTCAAACGTTTGTGGTCAGTACGATACATAAACATTTGTAAAAGAAGTCTCTCTCAAGCTGGCAAAAATAAAGTAAAAGAGTAACATTGTGAAATACTATTCCCATTTTAAAAAACGTAAACTGTTTTACATTTCAAATATATTTTATAGTGTAAATTATTCCTTGATGCAAAGCTGAATTTTTTTTCCCAGCATCATTACTCCAGTCTTTGGTGTCACATGACCCTTCAGAAATCATTCTACTATGTGTTTTCCTGCTCAAGAAACATTTATTATTATATTTCTGCTGATTCATATTTTTGTGGAAACGGTAATGCATTTTTTCCTCTAGACTTTTTGAAGAGCAGCATTTATTTCAAATATAAATCTTCTGTGACAAATGTATTTAC
>JAUCMT010000154.1:7280944-7293423 GCA_032357475.1 Enteromius thamalakanensis | reverse complement strand
TTATGTTCACATACAGCTACATGACACACTGCATGAACAATAATTTTTGAAAAAGCATAATAGGGGCACTTTAAGCAACTCAACTGTTTCCAACACTGATAATAAAAAATCTGCATATTAGAATGATTTCTGAAAGGTCTAAAAGTGACACTGGAGACTGGAGTAATAATGCTTTGTATCACAAGAATAATTACATTTTAAAATATATTCACATGGAAAACAGTAATTTAAATTAAAATAATATTTCACAATATTACAGCTTTTGCTTTGTTTTTTCCCTAATAAATGCAGCCTTGATGAGCATAAGAAACATCTTCAAAAACCATTAAATATCTTTTAGGTAGTGTATGTATCCACCCCTTGTTAACTTCATTGTAGTAAGCTACCCCTTGGTTAGTAGCTTGTAGTATAACTTTTAAAGAACATCTTTACTTTAGACAATGAACAGCTTGTTCCTTATACAACTATTTGGAAGGTTTGCTTTTTAAAAAAACAACCCACAAACATTCATAAATCACCATGCATAACATTCGTATCTGTTTATGCTCTCCCAGAAACTGTTTCGTATCAGAAATTGCATGTAGCTGCCTAATTGCATCGCTGAAGGTCCATCTGCAAAGACTTGAATCTCTGGCGCCACTGTTGGTTCTGTAACTGTTAAGCTAAAACTGCCTCGTTCCTCCCCCACGATACCACCAGAGACTTGGTGTGCCCACAAAGCCAATCTGCATGCGAAACCACAGGCCCATGATCTTAGCATGGATACGCCGGGAAACAGGAGTCCATCCAATCCCTAAAGGCATAAGAGTGTCTTTTCTAAGATAAATACAGACGCTGGTAGGGGCTTTTAACGTATTGCGAGAGATGCCGGGGGGCTGATGGGTCCAACCTGGGCTCTCAGAAAGCATACAGCCATTTTGAAGAGCTACTCAAGCTTCATTCCTGTGAATGCCATCCGGGAGACGTATTGTTCATGTCCTCTGTCTGTCAGATCGCTCCGTGTGTGCCTTCTACAGCTGGAGAGCATATTTCATACTTCTGAGTGCAAGAGGAGAAATCAGGAGGGAGAGACGGGAAAAATGCACACAAAGAAGAAGAGGAATATACAACAAACCCCCCCTCTAGACCGAAGGCCCATTCAATGCATATACAATATGACGGGTAGGTCTCGCTAGGGCCCCTCAGGGGAGACTATCCCTCTCTTTTCTTCTTCACTTCATCTCCTCCAGGCTTAGGACAGGCAGCGAGGAGAGGGGGAGAACGACAGGAGGCAGTGGCTCGGAGAGCCTGAAGAAAGGAGAGGCCCACTGTAAACAGAATATGTAGATTCTTTTCAGGGCGGCTGAAAGCGTGAATTGCTCCAAAGGCATGCAGAAAGCATGGGGTGCCTGAACTGCAGGTAAAAGGTTCAGACATGGTTGCTGCAGTAACGTCTTACGTAAGGCCTCTGTGATGAACCTAAATCTATCTGATTTACATGTGTGAGACAAGGAGAGAAAAAACCTAGCCTTATGTTGGTAAAGCCCTACATGTGGAATTGTGTATCTTTCATAGTAGACTTTGAAGGATAGTTCAACCAAAAATGCAACTCCTTTACTCAACATCATGTTGTTTCAAACCCATATGACTTTGATGAAACATTAAATGAGATGTTAAGCAGAAGTTCTAAAGCTACTTTCTGCTACTCGTCAGTGAAAATGATAACCAGGGGATGTAAAGGTACAAAAACACCACACCACAAGTATAAACGGGTCAAAGACGTCAAGATCACAAGAAATTCACAAAACTGACTTTATTTCCATAGAAAGCACATTAAATGTAAGTAAAATGTCTGCTTAAGTAAGTAAGTTTAAGTAAGGTTTCAAATACATTTTTGGAGAAAAAAATGTCAAAATTTGATAAAAATAATATTACATTGTCATTCAGTGTAGCAGTGAACAACCTGCTTATTCTGACTTGTACATATTCAAATTAAAACAATAATTTTTTAGATGCTTCCATATTCTTTTAATAAATAAAAAAAAAATGTACTGACAAATGGGCAAAACTTAGGACAGTGGCAAATTTCAACACAGTCTCATGAGCAATTCGTACGAGGTGCCAAATTTGTGCCATTTCATACTTATTCGTACAACCTCACTCGTACAATTTTGTACGATTTGTCTAAAATCACGTGATGGGTAGGTTTAGAGGCGGGGTTATGTTTAGGTCATTCGTACAAATTGATACGAATTGCCATCTTGTAAAATACGGACGACTCATAATAAATCGTATGAATTTGTACGAGTGAGGTCGTACAAATTCGTACGAATTAGCCACCTCGTAAAATACGTACGAATTGAGATCAGGTTGCAAATTTACTAATCTACTAATTAGTATTTGGTGTGAAAGCAATTTGTCATCTTTTAATTTGTTATAAATTAATTTTTGATGTAAATGGAAAACGTTTAGAATTTTGGTCTGTGGGGGGGAAGCACTATTACACTTGTTTTTATGGTTAAATCCTTTTTCGTCTTTGGACCATACACAACTTTTCTTGAATTTCATATAAAACTGGGGCATCTCCTTTTGTGTCCCACAGACAAAAAAGACCCCTGGTCATCCGGGTTTCAAAAGACATGAGGATGATGAGTTATCAGTTATGACTCTGACGAACCTTGAGGCGTTGCCTCATAATTTTTTTAGGAGAAATAAAAACTGAGAAAATAGTCATACATTTGTGGGTAAAGTAGTTAGAATTAACACATTAATAATTTGGTCTTGCCATAATTTGAGTTCATAATAAAATCTACAAAAGACTTTTGATTTCAGACTTAACTGTGTGAGACGATTACCAAAGACTTTCTTTGAATAACAATCAAGGAGCACAAGGCTATTTACAAGTATCACCCATTGTCATAATTTAATTACCCTTGTGTTGTTTGTTTTAAACCTCCGTGGCTAACTCTTTTCTGCTGAATGTGAAAGATGAAGTTCAAACAACATTGACCCCCACTGGGCTTTGGATGTATGAAGATAAAGATTTTTTTTTCTTTTTTAATAAAAAAATGTCCTCTTTTGTGTTCCACAGAAGAAAGAATGTCATGACCAATGTGTGTAAATGAAGAAAATGCCTTTTTGGTGAAGTATGGCTTTATACCTTTAATGACGGCTATGTTCCTTTAAGGATCAACGCAAGATATTTTCACATTCCTTAGGAGAAAGAAAAACAGACATAGAGAACTGTGGACATAGGCTACTGTAACTATAGAATTTTCAAAGTAGCATGGAATGCTCAGGCAAGATATTTTGGTATTTTTAGAATTTGAAAATTTTTTAAATCTTTGATTTTGATTGCAAGCTTTATAATGTGATTCACTATTCTCATTATTTCTGAAATTATGAGACATACCAGGGCCTGTCTTAGAATAATGCAGTGATGATCGCTGAATGCTTTCAACATTTACTCGCCCTTATTTCACTCCAAAACTGTATGACTTTCTTTCTTTTGTGATATTCACAGACTTCATTGCACGGACAGAAAAACACTGAAACATTTTTCAAAACATCTTTTGTGTTCTACAGAATAAAAAAAGTCTTGAACAACATGAGATGTTTGGGGTAAGCTATACGTGTTAAATAAAAGTCAATTGCATTGCTTCCTAAGAGTTACAATTGAGATTTCTGAACCAATGTGATTTCAATTATGAATTTTCTGTCATACGAGTATGGCAAGAGAGCAGACAAAAACTCTTCTGTTCATCTGGTATGTCCCAACTGAGTGTCTATGACACCTGATGTGATGCCCCAGAATCAGTCACGGTGTCAAAGCCTAGAGGAGCTCTGCAGAAACCCGATCTTTATCATGTTTATGGTCTGAGGAAAGAAACTTTTCCTCCACACATCTTTACTGCTCTCCAGACCCTACACCTGCCATCCGCACAAGCACACATCGCATAGTTCCTGCTACTTGTCAGCGGTGCAGAGAATCCCTGGAGATGAATTCATAGCTGTCTCGCTTTTTGTCATACACACATGCGCATGCACAACCTCTAACACATGGTGTCTCTGGAAACTGTTAAGCCCTGGTAGAATCCCATATGTTATAATGTTTGACTTTAGATTGTACTTTAACCATTACATCACATTTGAAATATGTGAGTTGAGACTCTACTTCTCTCTCCCTTTCCACCTTCCTGGTCTCCTCATCTCCGCCAGTCCTTCCCAGCACACCTGTGTGCAAGTATTCCCTTAGCAGTCGACGGGAGCAAGCTTTTCCTTTCAGACGTTTTGAAGGAGGCCTTTTCTCCTGTGTCATTGTGAGAGTGCTCTCCCCCAGAGACGCTGGCAGGCAGGGGGTTTTGGGGCCAGATTTACACTGAAGCTATTGTGTGTTTACCTATTAAGCCAGTTTATGGGGGGTATATTGTTCTCTCTGATGGATTCCAGAAATGGGCATCGCCAGGAAAAACAAAGATTTATTAATGAGGACCATGCATATTTCCCTCCTTTAAGGAAACAATTTTACATCCCAAGAAAACATTGTACACCTTTCAAGGTAATTAATGCTGCCTTAACGGTTACAACAGACGTGATATACAAACCTGACTTCTTGAACTTTTTTATTGTGGAAACCACCCGAAGCATTTCTGGATATTTACAAATCTTGTCATTGACACTGTGGAACATTAGAAACAGTGTAGTTGGAAAAGTGAATCATTGTATTGGAAATAAACAGTCATCGTCATGCGATCTGAATGTTGCTCTGAGATATTTATTCACGTTCTGGGCTTGGTTTTGTTCATCCCTTGAGCTTATCTAAAAGCTCATGTTTAAAAATAGCACTTATTCGTAGGGTAGATGATTTGAGAGTGATCATCCAATTTAATAAAGATGTTGAATGAAATGTTATACAAGGAGACTCTTAAATTTAAAAGTAACTGTTACTTTATGTACATTTAAGGGTGATAATTTAAAATTCAGTTAAATTAATATAACCACTAAATCTAAATCTTTGACTACACTAAAAAAAAAACTGTAAGATTTCATTAGAAACAACTTTCATTTAGAAATTGCTAATGCATTTCACAAATCATGTTTAATAAATAGCAAGTAACATTGAATTTTAAATGTATGTATATATGTGTATATACAGTATTTGTAAAGCCTACTGCAATCTTATATCTGCAATCTTGAATCTATAAACGTATTACTTTGTGTAGTTCATATTTTATATTTCTAATTAAATGTTTACAAAAACAACTATATATTTTTAAGCATTATGCATCATTTATAAGAAGTTAATTAGTACAACTAATGGTAAATTATTAAAAATATATATAAATTAATTCTTCCTTCAATTTAATTTCCTCTGGGGTGATCCTATTATAGTTTTTATTCATATTTAGAATTTGCTTAATTATTATTATTTTTTTTTTTTGCATACTTTTTTCATTTAAATGTAATTAAAATCTTTAAAATTTTGATGATGATTTTTTGTGAAATTATTTGTAATTATTTATATATATATATATATATAATTATTAATTTTTTTATGTGAATGCAGTTTTTATTTATTGTTATTAACAAGTTAAACTAAAAATTACAATATTGCTAGCTGAATTTCTTTTTTATTTTAAATTAACATTTTTATTATTTTAAGTAACAAAATAAAAATTGAAATTGAAATTTAATAAAATCAATTAAAGTAAAAAAGTCACCCCCAAGTGTCACATATGATTTTTTTTGTCATATGACAACTGAAAAGCAAATATGACTCTTTGAAAACCTCAGGCTTTCAACCATCATTCTCAGTTGCAAAAACAAGCAAACAAACAAACAAACAAAATAATATTTAATAATAGTTTTATGCTTTACTGTAGTCAACGTCTGTGTTGAAAGCTAGTTGGTTGAATTGCAATGCTTTTACGAAGCTCTGGGTCTTTCTCAAATCGAGCTCTCTAACCAGACACACCACTAAGCTGAATACAATCAATAACGTTGTCTTATTATCTCAGCAATTTCATACGTATAGATTGAGCTCTAGTGGGTTGCTTTCAGTAAATCATTACATAAATATGTTTAGCAATATTTGTTCCATATTGAGCTGCCTTCTGTTTATGGTTTGCTTATAAATCATTAAGTACTTGAGTGCTTTCCGTAATCCATTACATTTCATATCGTCACTGACAATTAACGTAGCATGATCTCCTTTAGCTAATGCTCTTTTGGGTTGAATTCCCCAGCCGACGAGGAGTGATTTCTGGGTAAATATCCCAGACTCAGACACATACAGGTGGGCATCCGCTGAAAGGCTATTGAGCAGGTTTGCGGGCGGGTTTAGCAAGGTCGCAAAGCAACGTTAATGAGGTATTTAAACCTCAGCTCTCCCACTGCGGCCAATCCTAATGAACACGGCCTCTAAGTCTATAAATTTGAACCCTTCAAAAGAGCTACAGCACGTTTAGCCCAAACGTCAATCACTGTACGTACTCAGTATGAAGTCATCGCGATTGTGTGAGCCTATTCTCTCAATGACCCTTTTGTTTAGCTGAGAAGTTCCCTAAATTAATTGGATCAATGATTAAGAGGTAGGCCTTGCACTCCATTGAGCAGAGACAAAAGTGGCATGGAGACGCCTATGCAAGGATCAGTCACAAGCTGACACTTGAATTGGGCACACAAGAATGGGGGGCATGGACATAGCGGACTGTGTGCGGTCTGTATTGAGCCCTCCACTCTGTCCGACACAAGTGTTGAGTGTAAGATTTACAGCTCTTAAAAACAATCTGATATTGATTTGTAAAAGTAACAGTATGTGAGGGCTTTTCACGCACAATGGACTGTTTCTCTTTTCAAGCAGGAGAATTCATCAAGAACAGAGCGGTGACTAAAGACTAGACCGCCATCCACTGTGCCTGTGTGCAGAAATAGTTCAGCTGCACTTTGTGTAAAGACGGATTTGAGGACACAATTCTATTTATCGTACTCTGTCTGTCTGTCTTTTCATGTACACCTGATGTGTTACTTAGAATTCCAGTCCTCCTTTTTACATGTTCTTTCCTGATGTTATAAGTTGCCCGTAAGAACCTTTGAGATGTAATAAGCTCTGATGTTACGTTATAGAGTCTTCTGGTCAGAATTTTAGTTTCAGGATTTATGTATTTGAATGTTTTGATGCCAAAGACCCCTAAATATGATTGTTTGAAAAACTATGCTTTAAAACTCGCTTTTCTCCCAGTTCATAGGTGGTTACCTACTAATTGTCAGTTTCTTTCCCTTCCTCAAAACTGCACGACTCTGGTCTGGAAAGCTAAAAATATAAAAAGTGAAAAGACTAGCTAGCAGACTAAATATCAGCTCCTTTGTAACATCTCAAATTTAAGAACTGCAGCTATGTGTAAACAAGGATATAGTCTCAGCATCAGATATCAAGTCCATGGAGCGTTGGCTAAATGTTTGATGCATACGGCATATAAAAGTGGAAACACATCAGGAGTTGTCAGATTGGTAGAATTATTTCTGATAGACGTGTATGTCCCAATCTTTAATGTTCCGTCTGGAAACAAAGTTGCAGTCCACCATGGAAAGAAAGTGATGGTATTTACAACTGTGATGAATACAGGAACAACAAAATGTGGATTTACAAAAGTATGTGAAATATTTTGTCAGGCCCAGCTGGAGTTGCTGGTGAGAACTGTATTAGGCACTCCAGCCTTAGACTCATTCTGTGTGTTTCATGTCTGTCTCCCCAGTTCAGTCACCGGACTCCATTCCCCAGAATGCACGTCTCCCACTCAGCTGTTGCTTGTTAGGTTCATTCATTCAATCATTCAGTCATCGCCACCTGTATAAGTACTTTTCACACTGCTATTGTGGTGACATTTCCACACCCCAAAACATGACACTAAACAAAACGAACTAGGTTTGGTTGTTTGACATGGTCAAACGGCCTCATGGGCAGGCCTTGGCTTATGAAAGCTACTATAGTTTCCAGACTTTCAGCAAAAACAAGGATAACTTTACTTATCTAAATATGCTTGTTTAGTTGCTTAGTTGTTCTTGGTTAACACAATTTGGCGGCCCATGCTGTGTGAGTGTTGAAGGAGGAAAGATGTAGGAACACATTGGTGCCTCTGTGTGCCCTAAGGCTGATAAGTCTCTCAGTGATTAATTTGCTCTCCTTTTCCCATGAGCCCTCTTAATTATGCACTGCTTTTCCAGTCTGGATGACACACACTCCACACGCATCCTTTGATGTGAAACTCCAAAGTGTTTCATGACACAACCCTGCTCGAGAAAATGACAGTTAAAGATAAAGAAAATACAAAACAACAAAAAAAAAATAAGCCAAAGTATTCACTACTGAAAGCAAAAAGGAAAATGCTAAAACCAATCTTTTGGTTCGCCAGAACCAAAAACACAGTATTCATTACATATTATTATTTTTTTGTAATTTAGTATGAAATGTGATATATAAAAAAAAACACCTGGACATGTGGTTTACTTAGCTTACACATGAAAATGTACTCACTATAAGGCCATCCAAGATGTAGAAAAGCTTCTTTCGTTAGTTTCTTCATCTGAGCAAATTTAGAGAAATTTGGTATTGCTTAGTGATGGATCCTCTATGAATGGGTGCCGTCAGAATGGCCAAAACAGCTGATTAAAAAAACATCCACAAGCAATCCACACCACTCCAGTCCATCAATTAACATCTTATGAAGCATGCTTGATATAAATTAATCCATCATTAAGATGTATATAACTCTAAACAGTTAAAATAAAATATTGTTACTATTGCTTTCACTACAGTGAAAAAGTTCTCATCTGAATCAAAGAGAAATAAGCACAGATAAACCACCGTTTACAAGCAAAAGTGACAGTTTAAAGTTAAAATGCCTTATCAATAGATTTGTTTCTTACAAACATGTAGCTATTTGCTTCGTAAGATATTAACTGGAGTTGTGTTGTGGACTATGGTGTTTTTATTAGCTGTTTTCAACCCTCACGTAATTCTGTTCCAATGAAGAAAACTCATCTACATCTTGGATGACTTAAGGGTGAATAGATAAAAAAACAAATTGGTAAATTTATATCTTAGCTGGAGCAATGAAATAAATCAAATTAATATGATTTAGTTACATTACAAGCAGTTACTTTGGAATTTCATAAAACCATTATGAATTAGTCATATTAGTTATGATTACTGCATTTTGCCATCTGCCTGCTCACATATCTCTTATTTTAGATTATATATAACAGCTTTTCATTTATATAATGTCATTATTTAAGGGACAAATGGGAAAAGATGATGAGCCTGAACTTAGATTTTTTCTTTAACCCATGTTAGAATTAGCCATGGTTAGATGCGGGCAAGTTATTTTTAGCTGCTGTGCTGACTCTAGTTTGCACATTATTCAGGGTGTAGATAGGAGGAGATGATAATGGTGCCATTTGTGTCAGCGGCTTTATTAGAAGCCATAAAGGGAACCAGGGGGCAGGGTGACTCTGTAGCGTGTTTATCAGAGAGGTGAGAGTAAAAGCGCAGCAAACTCCATCTCCCCAGCTGCCTTTTTCTTCACCTGTGTAAGCGACTGAATTGAGCTTGATTGCAGGTGGCTTATTAGAGCATCAAACAAGCATGCAAGAGAAGATGCAGAAAAAATTATCTTTTACAGATACAGTCATATTATATTTCAGTCAAATAATATTATACTCTGCAAGAAAAAATTGCAAATGCAATTTCCATCATTGTTATAACAAAACTTGTATGAGCTTCTTTCTTTTAAGAAGATTTGCAATTACAATAAAGTTTTAAAGCATCGGAAAAGTATTAAAGTAGTCACAAATCACTGAAGTCATACAATAGAGAAGATAGAGAGTTCGATCACTGATTTACAGATTAATTAGAAAATCAAATGTTTATGACGCTACCTTGGACACCTAAGTGAGTGCAAGTGTGTGTTGTAATTATGATTGGTTGAACTGTGTTTGAGTAATTGGTTAGTCTGCTCTCTGTGGACTTGCGCACAAACAAGGACAGCGAAAAAGAGGGGGAAACGAGAGGGATGCGTGCACATTGTGGCCTTCACTTGCACTACATGCAAATATTGTAGAGCGTATTCATCATACAATAAAAACAAAAAAGAAAGAGTATAAAAGAAAACACAAAAGAAAAACGAACATTACCCAGCCAAATGGATCATGCGTTCCATTCAGAATTAAATGAGAAACCTTTTTAAATTATAAATCACATCTTAAATTTGAATCGAGGTGGCAAAAAGGAAGCAGAATTCTCGTTCAAATTCAAATGTAAGGAAATAGAATTTAAGTGTCCTATTTGGAATTGGTTATAGTTCAATTAATATATTATATAAATAAAGAATGTCATTATTTACTTTTTATAAAATTACCAATGGGCATTAGGGCATTTTGTTTGTCAAAATCTGAACAAGTGTCATTTTATAAAGAGAAATCCAAATTTAAATGTAAATTGATTGACATAAATACATATTCTTTTATATTCCATTAAGGAACAAAGATGTGTGTTGAACTTACTTATTAAATTAATTAATTAATTAATTATTAAATGTTACATGATTAGGCTACATGTTAAATTGAAAATGATTAAATTACTTCCTATCCGGCAGACTTTTTCACATGTGTTTTGTCAATTCTTTTGCAGTCGTGCAACCACAAAAGACGGTCAAAAAGAGCAACATGACCAAATAATTACTTATCTTTAGGACTAGCCAGGAACCTGTGGTTTTGGTAAGATCACCATAATGGATGAACAGTCCTGGATGCAAACTGAAAAAAAATGGATCATTATTATGTCTTGACAACTATTTTCAGCGTGTATTAACTTCGTACAGAGACCTCTCTGAATGGCTTTTGTTACTCAAAAGGACAGTGACGGTAATGAGATTTGTTCAGAAAGCGAGAATTAGTATTTTTTCCATCATGTAGCAGGTATTATACTTGAGGACAATGATTATAAGCTAAAAAATAGATTTGTCTTCTCTTTTAGTGTGCATTCAGTAAGGAAAATCTGAGATTGGAGATCATACTCATGACACTGGGAAAAAAATTCAGGAAACTAATGAACATTTGGAGTTGAGCGAGGGCTTAGGGTCTCGTACAAAACTACACATTAACTATACATTGTCAAATATAAAGGAAGATGAATGAAGGAATATGGCTATTTAGATTTGGTCACATTTAGCTCTGGATCAATTCCTGCTTAAGAACCGTGGTAAAGGCTGAATTTGAGAAGTTTAGCTGTGCCTGGAAGAAAGCTGACAGTACGAGTCAGGAAGAAAGCTGCTCAGTGCTGCATAATATCCCAAAGGTCTGTGGCTTTGGCAGCGTTTCTGTTAAAATATACTATAGTGGGAGTGTCTTATATGGTTTATTGTTTCTTTCAGTACAGTGTTGTTAACCTAGCCACAATACAGCTATTATAAAAACAAAAAATATGCTTTTTAAATCTGAATATAGTTACATGTAACTTTATAATTTAAGCACTAAATCTCTAAATTACACATTTTCCTGCCAAAATGAATCTTTCTCCTCTGACAGCATTACAAAACGAATCATGCAACATGTATATATATATATATATATTGCAAAACATACATTTGATATATACACTTGCTATCAAATATATTTTTATTATAATTTAGTAGATGCTTCAGCATGGACAAAATTAGATTTGCTTGGCTTTTAAAAGCATGAAATGGATTTAATTTGAAATGTAAATGTAATGTAATTATTATAATGATTTTGTGTTTACAAGAATTGCCATGAGATTGGCATGGAATAATCCATAAATTACAGGCAAACAGACAAATATATATATATATATATAGATAGCAAGGCTTGACATAAACATGTCTAGTGGTTTTCCAAATTTACTAGCCATTCAGCAATTTCACTTTTTTTATAACAACATAATGTTGAGTTTGGTGTTTTAATTAATTCGGACAGATATTTAGAAAGGATGCTCGGGTTCTGGTCGTGTAACGTGTAGTCTGTGGACGATGAAGGAGAATGCGGAAGCAAAGAGTAAAGTAAACAAAAAGGTCTTTTAATAAATCAAAATGTGGAGCAGTATCCAAAAAACTAACAGAGTTTAAATACGCACTATTCACGTGGGTTGACGGACAGAGAATGACTAACAGAGGGAAACTTAAGTAGGGGAGACAATCACAAGAACTAACAAGACACACCTGAACTGAATACATGATTAACAGAAAGTAGGTCACAGAGCACATGGGGAAAGACAACAAACACCACATGATATAACAGACTACAACGAAAACAATGAAAAACAGACCAAGAATGTTATATTACCTTTAGAGAAAACTACAACAAAAATATATTGTCATACCAAAAAATAAACTACCCGCCAAAGTGGCTAGTAAGACTAAAGTTTTTACCCCTCCACAGCCGAATTTTACCCGCATTTGGCGGGTGGGCGGGTGCCAGTGTCAAGC
>JAUCMT010000154.1:7254605-7280844 GCA_032357475.1 Enteromius thamalakanensis | reverse complement strand
GGACGAGGCGCAGCCGGAGGAGTGAAGTCCTGAGGCGGAGGATGGTCGACAACTGACCAAGGCGGACCCGGAGAGACGAGGGAGCCCGGTGGAGCTGGAGTGACGACATGCAACGGCGAGGCTGAGGGAGTTGGGAGACCAGGCATGACATCGAGGTCGGAGGATCGAGGTGGAGTCTGGGGATCGATGGCAGGAGGCGGAGTCCAAGGATCCTCTCGACCTAGCGGGTGTTGAGGCTGCTCAGTCATGTCCAGGTGGTGAGCATAGGTGCTGGCAGAACCGGGAAGCGACAAAGTGATAGAGCTGACTGGAGTGAAAGGCATCGGAAGAGGGAGGGCGGGAGGGAACTCAGAAGAATAAAAACTGGCCGGAACCAGCGGGAAGGGAAGAGGAATAGGACTCGGAAGAGCCTCTTCAAACCAGTCTATTAGTTCAGTTGAAAAAACTTCGGACAACAACTTCGGTCCAGGAGCGTGCGCCCGATGAACCGGTCCATACACAGTTCGCGCGGTCACAAAGTGAAAGTAAAAAAGATGGAGATAAGATGGAATTTGGTAACGTAGCCCGACTGGTAGACAGAGTTTTATGTGCGTAATATTACGTTGCAATGCGTTTATTATATCAGATGCCTTTAGAGAAAACTAGAACAAAAATATATTGTCATACCAAAGAATAAACTACCCGCCAAAGTGGCTAGTGAGCCTAAAGTTTTTACCCCTCCACAGCCGAATTTTACCCGCATTTGGTGGGTGGGCGGGTGCCAGTGTCAAGCCCTGATAGATAGATAGATAGATACATAGATACATAGATAGATAGACAGACCGTTAGACAAGACAGACCTTGAAGGCTGTGCGTTAAACTGTACAGGCGGATTAATAACTCATGAAGGGAACCTGGTAAGCAGAGTTCCGAGGGTGATGACCGCAACCATCTGGCGGATCTATTTGATCAACCCACGAATGAAACATTTTACAAGCTTTAAATTTACGTTATGCTGATGCACGTCGCACCTCATTTACAACAAGGGCATTTGAGCGATGAATCAAACCTGAGCGCTGGCTGCAGTACTCATTTAGCAGACATCCACCAGGTATAGAACAAGCACAGGCAGGTCAGTGTGATGGGCGCAGTGTCTTAAATGGCAAGTGGAAAAAACATGCCCCATTAATTTTCATATTACATATCAGCTTTACTGGAACTGCTTTTGTCCTTAGCGATAAAAGACTTGATATCAAAGTTAGGGCTTCTGTGTGGTCTCACTTTCTCAAACACGCACTCTCTCTCATTCTTTTTTCACTTTCTGTTTCCCTCTCTCTCCCTACAGATTAAATGCCATTAACACACAGCCAATTATGGTTGGAAAGTTGTGAACGCGTCTTCATGCAACGACTGGTATTTGCCCCAACCTGCCTGCCCATCCCCACCAGTTTATCTGAGCACCATGCAAGTGCTTATGTGTTTGTGCTGTGTCCAAGACACTTAACAACACTTTTTCCATTCACTAAAACAAACACAAGTTATGTCAACAATGCAAAAAACACCATGTCTATTTTTAACACAGTTGAGCTCAAGTTTTTTTGAAAGGTTTCCTTATAAATAAATAAAGAAGCAAATGTTCAGAGAAGCATAGCAAGGTGTTTTCAATTCAGATTTTCAAATCCAGCATTTGAGGTTGACTGCAGGTGAGTATCGAGGGAAAGGAAAGGTGAAGGAGAAGATGAGAGTAGAAAGAGCCCGACAGATGAGATGGGGTGACCTTGATTTTCTTGGAGTGGGATCCTGTCCACACCCAGCTCATAAATTCAATGCTGGGGCCTCCAGATAGTTTTGATGATCAATAAAACATAATTGAATTTCTTCATAGATTTTACTAAATGTGTTATAAATCCCAATGGAAACAGTAAATTCCAGGTTTAAATGCAAGTCAGTGACACCTAAGCTAAATAAATCTTTCAAAGTAGCGAACAATTCTCACTCTTGATATTTTTGATTATTAAAAGTTGCTGAACCTGGATATCGATTTTCCTTCGAGATACTTAAAGCCGCTATAAGAAATTTCACACACTAAACATGATCCGAGAAATCTCTTGTGACGCCTCTACAAACAGCAAAGCAAACAAACCAAAAAAAGTTTTAGCCAAATATATACTCTCTGTGTCTGTCAATCACTTTGTGCGTAAGGGATTTCTGGTGTGTATTTGGAGATTTTCAGTGTGTAGCAGTAGCCCAAATGCCCAAACATAGCACTAATAGCCCTAAAGTCATTGGCCCTCATTTATCAACAGTGTGTACACAAAGATGTGTGTG
The DNA here is from genome assembly GCA_032357475.1 of Enteromius thamalakanensis. NCBI lineage: Eukaryota > Metazoa > Chordata > Actinopteri > Cypriniformes > Cyprinidae > Enteromius > Enteromius thamalakanensis. The sequence goes on along the minus strand of JAUCMT010000154.1, from coordinate 7,278,537 downwards.
TAATGAGTTCTTAAGCACAGTTTCACCCAAAGTGTGTAATTTACCAGCTTGTACTTATATGCAGAAAGGTGTCCAAAAAAAAGGACAAAATATAGAACATTTCCTAAGCACCGCTGATAAAGGAGACCCCTGGATTTGATTCCCAAAGAAAGAAAGAACTGATAAAATGTATACTTTAAATGCAATGCAAGGCAGATTGGATAAAAGCATCTGTCAAATGTGTTAATGTGTCATAATTGAAACAACATGATTAAAATTATTATTGAATTAGTAAACCTTAAAAACATTACTGACAACGGATTCCAATTTTTTCCAATTTTAGCCAATTTTTAAATCCCAGGCAGGCCAACGCATGACCACCCATGAAAGTAATTTCCTGGAAAACACTATTCACATAAATCTCCAGTCTGTAATGGTCAATTAACTGTCTTGTAAAGAAAAAGAACCTGGCAAACAAACTGTTGTATCACGATTGCTTTTCCTTTCACTACAATCTGCTGATCCCACGTATTAGGCTACAAAGTTATTACAAGAATGGTGCTGTGTTCAAAAACTAGAAATATCAGTCAACCCCCCCCACCACCCCTCTGACAGCGAGACAGAGGAAAAGCAGCTCTGGAAATCACATCTGACAGAATTTGCTGACGGAACACAGTGATCAGAGACAGTAACGACGTCTGCGTGTGGCGGCATGCTTTGTGTTTGCTTGCATGCTTGAGCGTGGGCTGAGACGCGCCTTAATGAAGCACCCCTGTGGGACAGACATCCTTCAGAAGTGGCAGCTGTCTGTGTGTCATTAAAAAAAAAAAAAGTCAGTGGAGGCAAGAGGAAATTAGCTTGAGGTCAACATCCTCCCCACGCACATACGCTCATGGAGCAGTGACGCACTGTGATGGAGAGTTAACGAGCATGAGTTTGACCTTCACTCTTTGAACCTCCGGAGAAAAACTCTGATATGAGGCTTAGCAACCAAACACCTCTGCTCCACAGACGCCTGCCTTTGAACTCAGAACTCACATCAGCCCAGACTCACCTTGGAAGGATGTATCTAAAGTCTAAAGGGTCAAACTAGAATAATTTTATATATTTCAAACCACACTTTGAAGGCGCTATGTGGGCATACAGTGCATGATACAATAAAAAAAAAAAAACCGAAAAGTTGATCTAAGCTGGAAGTGGTGATACTTTACGATTAAGCTCTATCAGTTAACATTAGTTAATGCAATGGACCTTTTAGTCCACAGGTTTATGTTAGTTCATAACTATATTTTTGTTTATTGTTAATCCACTTTTGTTCGTAATGCATTAACTAATGTTACATTTACAGCTTTTAGTTGCTTGTTAACGTGCATATATATGGAATATTAGCCATTTAGTAATGCCAATTAAGCACATATTAATGCCTTATGCTATATGACCTTATTCTACATTCCTTATCCTACCCAATACCTAAACTTACAAAACCTTACTAACTATTGATAAGCAGTGAATTAAGAATTTTAGACAGGATGTACCCATGGATTGTCCCTTTCATAGTCAATAGGTATTAAATGTCACAGAAATGAACTAAAATTTGATACTTATGTGGGGAGGGACATTCTCATTCTAGAGAGCATTTGACAACAAACTGTGCAGTCATCAATATTTCTCATCCAATTTTCTGTACATTTTAGAAGTGTATACCACCATTCCTTTCCATTCCACATTGCTTATAATAAGAAATGTTACTTTAACACCAAATCAGCATATACGTAGACTCAGCCTCTGACGTCACGCCCACGGAGCGTTGGCTAAACATCTGATGCATACGGTACACTTAACTGGAAATGCTTCAGCAGTGTTGAAGTCGTCATCTGATTGGAAGAATTTGAGCGGATTTCCGGGGGGCGCGAGTGTCGCGTTTATTTTCAGTCCGCCAAGAAACAAAGCACAGACGTGTGATAGCGGAAGAAAACAGTCTTGTTTACGTGAGTGACAATAAGCATTTATTAAGATCAGCTAAACGTTGGATGATCAAGTGAAGTACCTAATATCAGTGGATATCAGCTGCGTTTGCGGGGAAACATGAAACAACAGACCCTGACATCGCAGCTGGCTGATTTAGTATTGTGTTCGGTTCTCCAGAATTACTTGTGGGTGTTAAAAAGGGGAGAGATGCTTCAAACAGATGTTTACCGCAAGTGTCTCATCGGGATTTTCTATCTGACTGACTGTTGCATGCCGTTCTGTTGTTGTGGGGACATTTCCACGCCCCTAAACGTGACGCTGAACAAAACGAACTGTGATTGGTTGTTTGACATGTCGGTCAAACGGCCTTATGGGCGGGCCTTGACAAAGAAAGTGGCTATGAATTCCAGACCTTCAGCCGTCAGTCTGAAGGTCTGGCGTCGCGAGACTAGCATATACGTAGCCTATATATATTTCTCAATACTGTTTTAACTGCTGTTTTATCAGATAAACATCGCTTTTATAGACTTTCTGCTAAAGGTTTTTAACTTTTAGGAGTGTGCTAGCACGTAAATGTCTTCAATGCTATTAAATATGTAATAAAAGCCACAGGAAGTAATCTGTGAAATTTACCTTGAACCGGCCAGCTCATGATTTGCGGGGCTGTGGAACATGTCCGATTACAGTAAGCACACACGCAGATAGCAGCCTGACAGCCAATTAAATGAGTGAGATTCCCTTCCGCTTGCTCTCCTGGAGACATAATTGCTATCTAACAGCCTAGACCTTGGCACTCAGCTCTACCAGAGAGGGTTTAATGGTGTTATTCAAGAAGAGAGCTGACATTCCTTCACACCTGGATTTTAAATTATCAAAACGATAGCCATGCCGTTCAAAGACGAGGAAAAATTACTGCATTTGTGTTTGCTCAAGTACACTTAGCTCAAGCGGAATTAACATTGTGAGAGACATAGAAAGTATCTTTTTAGAGTAGGTAAAAGAGTTTAATATGCAGAGAAGGCGATGCTGTAAATGTACATACCAGGCCTATCATCACAGAGAATGCCTAGCTAACAGAGAACATGCTCAGAAACATTCAGTCAAGGTTCTCTCAGTTATTAACAAACATTATTCCAGTAACATGCTCTCAAACAATTAAACATGACTAATCGCATATAAAATATTGTTTTATTGAAATATATGTGTGTGTGTGTTCTGTTATGTTTATGTATTAAATATATTTCAATATAAATTATATGGATATTCTGTATATATATATATATGCATGTAAATACATGTAATTGTTTTCAAAATATATACTTGAATTCATGTACAGTATTTAAATATGCATAATAAATATACACAGTATGTAAACACACACATTAAGTAACCAAAAACGTTTAGTTTGGATGTAATTAATCATTTGGCAGCACTAGTTATCAAATGATTAGTTATCTGGTCATTATGTTCTCAAAAAATATTCTTTTTACATCTGTATACATATTTTTTTCTAAAATGTTTTATTTGGATGTTCATTGGATGACTGCTTGTTTCAGTGTTTTTAGAGAACATTCCCATAATGTTTGCAAAATTGAATGGAATGGAACACTAGATGTGTTGAACATTCAGAATTAATTAAACATTAGCTAAATATTCTCAAAACATGTTTATGTTAGCTGGATTAACTGTGAAGGGTATGTTCCAGTTTTGGATGAGCTGGGAACACTTGGAGCATGAATTAAAAAATATTAATATGAATATCACATCATCTAATTTTTGCCACAGGGAGAGATTATTTCCCTTAGTCTGGCATTAAATGCATCAAAATCTCAATCAAATTCATCTCCTTGTGGCATTTTAGAACACTCTAGAAGACCAAGTTCTGGAGTTTGTTTCTGGGCGAGCGGGGTTGCTTCGGAGGGCTGTTCACCCGCTCCCCAGATGCTTGTCCCGCCCCCTCTGCACTGCACCAGGAATTAACCACAGCCGGGGGCAGATGGGTGTCTAGAGGACAAGCTTTCAAAGCTTCTCGCCATCAAAGAGGGACCTAATTCATTCAAAACCACAGTGTGAAGAAGAGAAGAGAGAGAGAGAGGAATTGAGTTTGCATGGCAGGTTCAACTCTACTGGCATTTTCGAAAACTGAATCCTAATGACTAGAAGGAAATGTTGAAGTAACACGGAAACCTATCAAGAGGAAAAAGTGGTATGTTGTAGAAATGCTTTTAGCAACAACCCTTAAATAACACTTCTAACAAAATAGATACAAGACATTTTACCTACTTCTATAAAATCATAGTAAATTAAAAATGGAAGCTCCTTTAATACAAAACAAGAATTCGGGCACTTTATTGAAAAACGCTAGTTGCTGAATATTTCCTGAGTCAACACAAGCTGCTGAAAGCCAGGCTGAGATTTTGGACAGCTGAAGATTACAGAATACAGAAATTCCAGTGCAAGATGACCACAGACTATTTTTTCAGCTTCAGACTATGATTCCATCCAGTCAGAGGATATTTTGAGTCTGTTTTAAAAGACACATTTCTTAATTTTGTAGTATTAGTAGACTGGTAGGGTTAGGGTTAGAATAAGTTTGGCATGTACTTGCAAAGTAAATGTTTGTTGGGGGACTATCGTTAGCAGATTTTAATTACATAGTATAAAGTTACTTATCGTCATCAGGCTGTTCAAAAGCAACCCAGTCTCATACAAAAACGTACCCTGACTACGTTTCACCATTTTATGTGAAACAATACTCTACATTTCATGTGACCTCATAATGTTAAATTGTTGTCATCCATCCTCCTTAAAATAAATGACCAAATTCCGTTTTTGATTGCCATTACATCTTACCTTTTGGTAAACTAATCAAATATTCAGAGTTAATTCATGTACTGGAAAGGTGAGGTCCAGTTAAGCACAGTGTATTATGGGATACAATGTTCCATGAAGTGTACTGTGTCATACACAGTGCATCCAGATATTCAATGCACATTTGCAATACACAAACAGTACAGAAATAGTTAAATCATGTTAGTATGCTATTCCAAACAATACCAGAGTTCCTTCATGCGCCTAAAGGGCACTGATGTTTAAATTATGAAAATGAAAGTTGCAGAATGCATGAGGCCGCGTACAAAAATACTCTTTTCACATAGTGTGCGCTAACTGATTGAGCTTCACAGCCTCATAAAATCCACGCCTGTAATAGTCAGTGGGGCGAGCGTAGGAAATACGGCTCTCCATTCAATCTGTCTTTCTCTCTCCCTCCCCCTCCGAAAGGCCGTCATGCCACAGCCTCATGACATCCCTCAAACCTGCTTGAAAGGGGCTGCCCTGACAGGTTGCTGTGGAGAGGCCTGTCACAGCAAGGCTGGCTCTCAGAAACTCCAGATCATCGTCTCCCATGGGGAAAATCTTTCTCTCACTAACACACACACACACACCTGTCAGGATCTCTTAACTGGTGTCTGGCTAACCTTGGGCAGCTGAAAAGGCTGAACAGCATTTTTCTCTCTCTCTCTCTCTTTCTCTAGTAAGCCCTCTCTCATCCCTCCCTGCAGACCATCAATAATGCAGTGTGAATCCCTCCCTTATATGATTTATCAGGAGCAGGAGGGGATGAGGCTGCCCTTTCTGTATGTGAACATCTGCAGACATCAATATCCGACAGGGGGGCCCAGGTCAGACCCCAGCCGCGCTCCTGTGCCACGTCCCACTGAGCATACAGGGAATACCTCAACGTACAGCCACGGCGTGCATTTCAAGCATCCGTTAGTCTGGGAGAGCGGGAGAGGAAATATATAAAGAGAGGGCTGACAGTCACGGGCCTAATCATCAGTGTGAAAGCTCTTCATAGATGAACTTGTCGCTGGGGTATCACTAATTCAAAGGTCTGGTGTGAGATCACATTAAATTAACAAGGGAGCAACGTCAACAGCATTTAATATTTAAAAAAGTGAAATATTAAGAAAGATGCATATGCTGCAAAAAAGACTTCTTGATGAGTTTTTGATTAGAGTTGTTTGATTTGTGAGTTTGAATAAAAATTGTAAAAATCCTTAAACCAAAATTAATTTACTTGAGAAGCAGTTCTGCACAGGAAACAGACTTGTTTTCATATCGTGATCATCAGATAATAACTTAGTAATATTTAAAGGCAAAATACTGTTGATAAATATTGTAATAATTATAAATATTATCAATATTGTAATAATTGTAATAATTAATCATTTAAATTGGAAAAATTCCGAAAATACTGAAGGTGTACATTAAGTTTTCATTTCATGCACTGCAAAATAATATTGTCTTAACCATTATTTTTTTATGTTTTCTAGTAAAATACCTAAACATCAACAAAAATAAAATTAATTCAAAGCAAAATGCACCAGAAATAAACAGGCATATTACAGCATTTTTATTCTTAAATCAAGAAGATTACTTGGAAACAACTTGCCAGCTTATTTAATTGAGGATATATTCTCTGAAAATCAACATAACACTCCAAAATACTGGTATAGTTTTGTTCCTGCAATATCAAATATGATCTCACATTTTTAAAAGATAAATAAAAAAAAAAGGAACATAGCATGCTGAAAAAAAAAAAAAAAATATATATATATATATATCATTATTATTTTTTATTTTTTGCAGCATGCTATGTTTTTTTCCTCTCTAACATAATAATAATGAAAAAGTAAACATTCAAAAAAGAAGTGCTTTGGAACACTGACTGCATCAAATGCTAGCTAAATAAATGATACCACAAATTTACAAAAGCACATTTTGTAAATGCAAAATCTACAATGATCGAATAAATCATCATGGCCAGCTAACAAATTCAATACTGTGATGAGATCCTCCTCGTGACCTTCTCATTGATGGAGTCCCTTTAAGATTAGCTTATCATGGCATCAGTGTCTGGAGGTCGTTAAGATCGTCCTGCACCATTGACTCTGACAGCAGCTAAATGCTACAGTGAGTATTTACGGGACACCCCTACGGTCTGCTGCAGCCAGCCAATCAGAAACGGCCACTATGTACATTCATTGCAACACAGAGGTCAGTGAAGGCAAGAAGAACTTCTGCAACTACAATAGAAAGCAAGAGTGACTTTGAAACATCAGATTAGGCTCTGCAGAGACTGATGCTTGAACCACAGGTCAGATATTTCCCAGTGCCTTCTTTTTTATTCTGTATAACAGAGAGCTATCAAGAGAACATAAGCGTCTGCCCCAAGTGAACAATTTAACAGAAGAAAGAACCAGATACAGTAGAAAGATAGATAAATAAATAAATTTCAAAGTCAAACACGTTTCGCAGGATCAATGTGTAAACTGGGTTGGCATGTCCTCCGGGTGCCAGACTCAAAAGCTTGCTTGCTTTACTTCAAAGAAGAAAGACATTTGAATTTCTAATCTCGAATCTATCAGCAGGCCTGAGGCTCAGCGACTGGCAAGAACCTGCGTATACAGGAAAACTAGGACAGTATCCGGGCAGCGTGAGAGGGATTCACACCTAAAGCCCAATTAATAATTTTCATCATTGCTCGAGGAGCCAAGCGGAAAACAGAGAGTCTGCACAAGGATAATTGAGCACTTGTGACTCAGCCGGAAAGTTTGGAATACTACTGCTGAAAGCTTTTCCCTGTAAGGCCACAGATTTCTCAGACGATTCAGTCACATCTGCCTCAAGATAAAGCGTTGTGTTGTGAAACCGTTAGCGAGGGATCTGTTTAAATGAACAGGTGCAATGCAAAAAAAAAACGGCTGAGTTGCACCGCAGGACGTCCTGCAATAGGAGATACACCTGTTCAGGTGACATTTAGCTCAGGAAATGTCAAACATAACTGTGTGCGCTTCTTAATTTCATGTATTATGCATCGCTTTAAAATGTGTGGTTTGTGAGGAGTGTCAAGAATCAGTGAGGGGAGTTTCTGAACTAAATCTATCCACATCTCTGTCAATGCACCATGATAAAGAAGAGAGGAATGAGTCAATGCATTACCGGTCAAAGGTTTGGTTTATTTATCAAAAACACATTAAATAGAAGACATTTATAATATTTCTATCTCAAATAAACTGTTATTTTGAGTTTTTTATTTATCAAAGAATCCAAGAAACAAAAATGTTAATCAGCACAACTGTTTTCAACACTGATCAGAATTCAGAAAGAGCTTTATTATTATTTTCAGTACAATAATAAGAATTGTTTTACACATCTAATCACCAAACTAAAGGGATTTCCGAAGTGTCATCTGACACTTAAGACTAGAGAAGGCTGAATGATTATAAAAACAGTAATACTTCATAATATTTGCCTTTATTGTGTATAATACAGTATATTACAAATGCAACCTAGGAAGCATAGTAGCAAACCAATGAGTAAAGTGAATAACAATATAAAAAAGTTAAATTCTATCTATCTCTGAGCTCTATCAGGCAGTCAACACAAACTCTATTGATTGACAGTAGAGGCCATTGTCACTCATGTGAGGTTGTGCACCTGTGGAGCTCCAACTTTTAAATCAATTCCTTCCTGTTCCCCATAGAGCAAGACACTTCACCCTGAATATACGAGTCCCTGCCTGCTATCAATCAATAGAGCTGGATCTGTCAATACTACGGTAGGAAACCTCAGCTCAGTTACACGCGGTGACATATTGGTGTTGGTGAGGAAAACGTGCAGAATATACCGATTTGGTTCAGTTTCAGTCCTCCCAATTATACCCTACGCTGTGACGAAAATATTTCTATTTTATTCATTTGTAATTCTCATTCACACTTTTGGCTTTCTTTAGTTTTGCACTTAAAGATAGATGCTATTAGTCTTCGTGTAGATAGTTCGCCATATAAAATATCTGTAACGGTACTTGAGAGCCATCTAGTGGTCGAATAATGTAACGACAACAACAGCTAGAAACTGAGGAAAAATGCACTCATTTATTCTAACAACCGCCAAAACAATTGTGCACTCGTTTAATGGTATTTCATCTGAATGACCACTATTTATTTAGTATTTTAATAAAAGAACAGAGAATGCACTTTTTAAGAAGACAAAAAAAATACTTTAAATGATTTAAATGATTCGGCACAGCTCAAACGTAGCGGTAATCCTTCTAGAACAGACCAGCCAGCCAGACCAAACCTTTGTTGTTTTTTTTTATACAGAGTACACTCAGAAAGTTGGTCATTCATTTGAATTTTTATATTCAACATGGCACAAAGTAAGGTAAAGTATGGGCCAACATAGAATGATGTAATTAAAAGCTTACTCAAACTTATGAAACAAAGTTTTTTTTACTACATAATTGTTGCATCAAAGCAACTTTTGTCAAGTTCAGATGTCCGTCTTTCACTTTCCTCCTGCATCAAACAGCAGCAGGCTCAGAAACTCGGCTTCACTGACAGCACAATTAAAAGCTGTCTTTGAACAGTTCAAAGTGATTTATAATAGAAACACTCTGCTCACAATTCTCACACAGTGTATGTGAGCAACAAATCAAATGTTTTCCCAAGTTTCAATAAAAATCAAAACATTTATATGCAGATTCTGTTTTGAAGTTTTAACAAAACTTTTTTCAGTGGTACAGCTAAACCTTCTGTAAACGTGCTTTAAATAAATATGAGAATAGCTCAATTACCGATCTCGTAATAAGCTTACGCACTAGTAATCGCCTTTGCTGTTGGGTGCATATTAATAACACTTCAAAATGAGTTTCAACTAGTTAACATTGATGGACAAATATTGAATAATATTTTAATACTCAAGTAATAATAGCATTTATTCACAGAGGTTAATTGTCATATATTCACACTAATACATGTTTACTAAATTAACAATTACTATATTTATACTTTTACCTTTATGCAAGGTACAAAATTCTGTAAAAATGTCATGAATTAGTTCAGGGACCTGTTACATACAAGGTTAACCAACTGAACCTTATTGTGAAGTGTTAGCAATTTATCATTTCTCAGTTTGACAGTTTAGTATTGAGCAGTATGTGTTGAGCAGTGCTGAGCTTGATGGGGATGAGCTTTATTATTCTTTAATGAAGAGTAAACTGGTGTACTCATAAATGCAGAGGGAGTACATAAACATAGGTTATAAAAACCTATGTCCTCTTCAGAACGCCTTTTTGAAGAGTCTGAATGAGGCCGAGTTTCTGTACTCTGAATGAAGTTCCTAAATACTTCCTGATTCAGGAAAGGCACAAAACATTTCCAGCCTGAGTGATTAGTTGTCCATTGAAAAGAAATACCATTCATTTCTTCATATAGCATCAACAAAATAGGAGAAGATTGACATCACTTCCTGTCAGCCCTTTTTACTGTTCTTAAGGTTTAGGAGAAGTGTATCCCAGCGGAGTTGAATGCATGAAGAAGCCTACCGTAAAATACAGATGCAGAAAAGATATTTAACAAACATCCCTAAAAATAAATAAATGAATAAATAAAAGTATTTTTATGAAGCAGAGTGCATCATACTTACACCATGAAATCATCTATATCCATGGAACGTGCACGCTTGTCGTTAAACTTTGACTCTTGAAGGATGCTTTCAATTTTCTCAGCAATGTTGAAATCCTGTTGTATTTCCTGCAATATAATTTGGAAACGGATTTTAATGCAGAATTTCTGTAGGCTTAAAGAGGACAAACCAAAGCCTTTCCAAAACATTTAAACCAATTTAAGAAAAGAAAAAAAAAAAAAAAAAATTTTAAAACAACAAAATATCTGCAAATAGGCTCAGAAAAATCAACTTAATTCAAAGAGGTGGAAAAAATAAAAAAAATAATTCCTTATTGATAGACATTTGTTTGCAAACGTCACTTCATTTTGCTCCAGTCTGACAACAGACTTCACCTATGTTCCTTTTGCATCTCAATTAAATCAAACTAGATTTAAGGCTGTATTTGTACCTCAATGTATGCAATCTAATGCGACTATGAATTTATGACTTTATTCACCCTTCCACAAATTAAGGCAGAAAGCCTTCTTAAGACACAGAAAGCTATGAATATAATAGTGTCTCAAGTCAAGTACATTCAAAATGTCCAAGTGAAGCAGACTCACTATGTTGTGCACGGAGCAATGGATTCTGTAGTTCTTCTCCAATAACTGTTCAACCGCTGCAGACCTACATTTAAAAAACATTCTGTGTCATGACCAGACAGCTTCTTAAATTCATTACTATTGATCAAACACCATTTAGGGATTTCTTACTTGAAGGAAGCACTGAGTGTTTTGTTCTTTCGGACAAATGCAATTCTGACAAGACCATCCCATTCCTATAAATGTGGAAATACAAGATTAAACAGTTTCCAATAACTGCAAAGTCAGCATACACACTTTAATTAATGCCACTTACCTGGAAGTTGATAGGCGGTGGAGGATTTTTGGGCTCTATTCTCACCACGCTGGACTCTACTTTTGGAGGTGGTCTGAAATTGTTCTTTCCCACCTTCATAAGCATAACGTTTTAGTTTAAGATTTTGCATATGAATTATAATGAGAAAAGGGATGCACCGATTGTAGATTTCGTTGATACGATTATAGTCTGACGAATAAATCACGGTTTTACGATTAAGACGATTATTATGCGTTTATTAATTTCATAACATTACTAATGTATGGAATCACATGAACACTCTTTAGATATTAAAGTGATATTTTTCGCTGGCTTTTAAAACAGAAATAACGCAGTAACCAGTAATACATCACAAAACAATAATAAACAAAAGTCCATTTCTCACATTGGAATTTAAAAAAGTGACCTCTGCTCTTTAAACATCCATGACCGTATTTATCTTTTCAAAATAACAAATAGAAATAGATGACAAGAGTATTTAAAGGTTTCAGTTTTTACATTTATTTTGGACCAGGGGTAGATTTAGACACAGAGAAAAATTGGTTCGCCATGGTTTTTGCTTATGATAAATACTACAACAGGAATAGTCAATAAAAGTTTCTGAAGTATTATTAATATACGACTAATTTTAAATTTTATTTAACCTACAGGGTAAACTGTTACTAATGATGGAAATGAACTACAATATTATTCTAATCAACTGTCATCCATCGGTAGGATAGACTAATTCACACATGCAACTGTCACCTCGCTCTCGATCGATCGACCCAATACTTCATTCAAGTAGATAACTGATTTAAGTAAATGTGATCTTACTGCACTTTCACTTCTTTCTTATCTGAAGTGGTCACAATGTTGAGTTAACGGGCTCATAGCTTCACGTCAGGTCATTCGCGCCGTGCATTAATATCTCTAAATGTACATCTAGCAGTCCGTTAATAATTATGCATTCATTCTTTAGCAGCAGTTTTTTACGGCAATATTTAAATGACACCTTCTTGCTGTACCCAAAACAGTCTCACATTATTTAATCACTCTTTAGTCCTCTGTCACAGTTAGTAAAGCGTGTAGTAGCCTCGGTGGTCCGTGTCCACCTATTTTGTGCAAATCTCGTTCTGTGTAACAGAAAAACTCAGTTTAGCCTGTTATTTAACCGTGACGATTTAAATCACGGTTAAAAGCGAAACCAGTTCATCGGTGCATCCCTAAATGAGAATCCATTAAATGAATCTGAACAGGCACAGACCTTCATGAGGTGGTCCACACGAGCTAGGAGCTGTGTGTTGATGGACAGCCTGCAGTATAGCTTGTCTCCAGGTTTAGCCACCAACCGCATGGCAAATTCCCTCTGGAACATCAGCACAGCACACCTACAGATAAAATAAATACAAACACAACTGAAACTGATCTAACTTTTCATTATTTTACATTGTAATGCAGTGGGTTTTAACAGCTTTTATAAAGTCGTGGACAGTATAATGGGAGAAAAATTGCAGTATCTTTTAGTGTAAAGAGTAAAATAATAGTTTGTTTACTCTATTTTTTATTCACGTTTACAGAACCAGCCTAAAAAAATTTTTTATCCAGTTTCTTACCTAAAAAACGGCCTGTGAAGTAACAGCTTGAACACGAAAGGAGATGATATCTAGAAAAAAAAAATCTCAAAGTGAATCACAGTGATTTGGTAACACTTTGAAAACTACATATACATGACATACTTCTAAAGTTTATCTCAGTTATTGTTCATTTCAACATTTACAAACACACATAAAAACCAACAGTTGTTACAATAACTAATGTTAAAAACTGGAGGAAAGGTATTGCTGAATGTTAGTTAATGCATTAACTAACATCAACTAATAGTACCTCGTTGTAAAGCGTTACCATTAACTCTGGGATTTAGACAGACTAACCAAGGAGATACAATCTCTGAACCACTACCTGATAAGGCAAGTTAGCCACGCAGACATCAAAAAAGGGGAGCTCTGTCTTGAGGACATCTCCTATTAGGATCTGAAGCTTGTTTTGCATTGGCCTGCATTGAAAGCAGATTTTTTTTCAATCAAACCGATTATTAAATTAAATATTGACAACAGTGGCAATAAATGTGTATGAAAAACACTCACGTGCACTGGACTCTTTTTTGAAGCTCAGCAACAAGCCTGGTGTCCAACTCACATGCAACCACCTTTGAGTTACAACAAATAAAGGAAAGTGTTTTGATTTGGGGGGAAAATAAGCAATATAAGTCCATGTATTGCTACTAAAAAATCCTGCAGTAAACATTTAATGTAACTCATTTACTTTCTTGGCTTTCTCCAGAAGTTTGACAGTCATGTTACCAGTTCCAGGACCAACTTCCAGAACCACATCTGTTGGTCGCAATGCTGCCTGCAAAGACATTTGTGTGAAATCAACACACTGATTATTATCATGTTCCAGTGTAGTGACACGTAGAGAGCTGTGACGTTTTTGGAAGAAAAACATGGCAGAAATATTCCATGGAAATTTTGACTGAAACGGTCCAAATCCACATTACCGACCTTCTCTATGATGCCGTTGACAACCAGTGGATTTTTTAAAATATGCTGACCAATACCAGTATTGAACATTATTCCTGAAACGGATAAATAAACATTGAATGTTTAAATCTTATTAATAACGTCACGCTACAAATACAAACATTCTTTATGGTCCGAAAAACAGGTTTTATTTTCTCACATAACGTTAGCATACAGAACATGAACGTAACCTACCTTGACTCTTCACCTCCTGGTGTTGTCGAGATTTTTTCTCAGCTTTAACCTTCGGCATTTTGAAAAGTAATGTTTGAGATTCCAAACTGTGAAATGTACAGTACAAATATGTGAATAATTATACTCTATCATAAACACGTGCAGCAACTGCTGCCTTTAACTCCTCTGGTTTCTCGCAGCTGATCGGATAGACATCAGTCGATTGCCTCGTGCTCCCTCTGGCGTTGTGGGGGACGCGAGGCGGAACCGGAAGTGACCTTCAGTGCTGTTTTTCGCGGCAATCCGAGAGTGCTGCAAAGATTGAGCAGGAATATGACAGCTGTTTTTTTATTTTAATATAGAAGGTAATTTTCCACATTATTACTTAATCTGTTTTAAAGATACTTTTTTATTTCGCGCTTTATTTTCCGCTGAACACATTTTTATTTAGAAAGCAAAGTATGTTAAGTTATAGTGTTTAGCGCTAACGTTAGTTAGTTAAGTGTTTTATTTAACTTAGCTGAGCTCTGCGTTAATATTTCTCATACAGATACAATTACGACTGACGAAACCTGTCATTCTGAACATGTCTGCATTTTTTGCTTCTGTTTTTAAGTTATAGATTCTTCATATTTGAACATCAGAGACACAATAACAATGGTATCAGTCACTGCAGAGGACATCAAAACTGAACTGGACACTTTCAACATCGCCTTTAACAATGACACTGTGGATAAATGTAATTGTCAAGTTTGTTTTTTATATTTATTTATGTTAATATATTATTATAAAACACGATTTTAGTGAATTTATGTAATATGTATAATTAGAAGAATATATAAATTTGTACTGTATATATATATATATATATATATATATAGTGACCTCCATTAATATTCACTCCTATGGTAAATATGAGCAAAGGCATTGTTGAACTTTTTGATCTTTCATTCACAAAATACAAAAAAAATTTAACCTTTTGTTGAAGTAAAACAATTGGAAATGGGGAGAAATCTTATAATGAAATTAATGTTTTCCTCCAATACATGTTGGCCACAATTATTGGCACCCCTAGAAATTCTTATGAGTAATATATCTCTAGCATGAAATTACCTTAAACATCCATCACAAGGAATAAAACCAGAGAATGTAGTTCTGATGTGCTGAACAATGTCTATAGAAAAAGAGCTAAAGCATTGAAAATCCCCATTTCCACCATTAGGGCAATAATTAAGAGGTTTCATTCAACTAAAAATGTTACAAATCTGCCTGGCAGATTACGTGTGTCTATATTGTCCTAATGCACCATGAAAGCATTTATTTTTACAATATGTATATCTAAAACTCTTTTAATTGTTGTATAATATCTGTCTCTTGTAGTGTTGGAGCAGTGTTTGTGTCACAGGCTACAGGGGGAAGATATCGTATGTGAGTGGTTTGCCTTCAGCTCCAGTAAAGCCCAGCTGCCTCTCACTCTTGATAATCTGGACCAGTTTGAACATGAAGTTAGTACAAGTGTGCAAAACATGATAACTGCAACATAAATGCTCTAAGGTCTCCAGAGATACCTTAACGAATAAGAAACGCTGTGTTTCCCTGCTTACTTTATGTACTCCTTACAGATACTGAAGAAGAAAAAACCTAAAGGCTCATCAAAGGGAAGCCAGTTTAACAAGACAAGAGACATAAACTCTATCCAGGAGCTGTATCCTTATCACTCAGCCCATCACTGGGTTGAATTCGATGCAATTTTTATGTTGTTGTTTTTTTTACTATAAATGCTTAAAGGAATTTTCTTAACAGAGTCCCACAGAATCCGAGCAGAAGAGGAGGAGGAGAGCTTGTTAGATTCCTATTCAACACCTGCCAAAGTAAGAACAATTGGGAAACAGATCAATATGGGAGACACGATGGAAATGTAGATATGAGAATAGAAAATCTTATATAGCTCAGCTCTTAAAAGTAGACCCAAATTATTTATATAATTTGCTCAGTCTGTCATTTTCAGTATAATTACATTTTCTTTCTTGGATTGGTAAGAGAGCACAAATGTAAGTGTATTGTTATCTCTATGTGACTGCAGGGCTCTCAGAAGCGAGCGCTGACCACCCCAGAACATCCTCAGTCCAAGAGAGGTGTGGCCCGACTCACCAGTCCCAGTCTATTGTTGTCACCTACCAGCTTCTCACCAAGGTAGTGAAATCATCAAACATTTATTCAGATTTGACTAGATGAGGTGTTTATGAGGAAAAATCACAGATGCAACTAACCTGGCCTTCCAAAAATTACCTTAAAGACAGGGTGGAATAGTTAGCATGGTAACCCTCCAGATCATATATATATATACATTACAGACCAAAAGTTTGGACACACCTTCTCATTCAATGTGTTTTCTTTATTTTCATGACCATTTAAATTGGTAGATTGTCACTGAAGGCATCAAATCTATGAATGAACAATTAACAAATTAACAAAAAAGGTGAAATAACTGAAAACATCAATTATATTCTAGTTTTTTCAAAATAGCCACCCTTTGCTCTGATTACTGCTTTGCACACTCTTGGCATTCTCATTCTCTCAATGAGCTTCAAGAGGAAGTCACCTGAAATGGTTCACAGGTGTGCCTTATCGGGATAAGTGGAATTTCTTGCTTTATCAATGGAGTTGGGACCATCAGTTGTGTTGTGCAAAGTCAGCTTACTACACAGCCGACAGCCCTATTGGACAACTTTTAAAATTCATATTATGGCAAGAACCAATCAGCTAACTAAAGAAAAACGAGTGGCCATCATTACCTTAAAGTGCCCCTATTATGCATTTTCAAATATGATCGTTCATGCAGTGTGTCATGTAGCTGTATGTGAACATAAACTATCTGCAAAGTTGTGATGCTGACAGTGCACGATAAATAAAGTTATTGTTTATCAAAAAAAGAGTCCGCTCACATTCACCTACACGAGTCGTGAGCAATTTGAACTTTCTCAGTTACGGATTCACTTCACTAAGTAACCCATTTGCATAATGCACGCCTACGTTCTATGCCGCGAACAGCTTGCCCCGCCCACAAACAGTACAATGTACTCGTGGATTACATCATGTGAAGAAGACGCTGTATCCTGTGAGGATAAATTTGTTTTATATGCCCTTCTGAAAGATGGATCTGTGTGATTAATATTGATTTTTTTTTTCAACAACACCTCAGCAGTACAATCTCTTGTTGTGTTCGCTTCATTTTACTGATGACTGCTTTTCCAATCTTGAAGTACAACGTGATATTCACCAAACGCTTGGTCTTAAAAGATGGATCAGTGCCCAGTTAATTTGGACCAGCTTGCTCCTCTGAACTTCTACCTGTATGTTTGATTTAATAATTTAAGATTGTATTTTCTAGTGATCGTTCTAAACCCGTATTTGTCTACGTTCTGTTGTGTACCAACCCTGCACATGTCTTGGTAACAAGCTAACTTACGTTTCTGTAGTTGTGTTGTTCAGCTGTGGGTCTAATATAGTCTAATACTGTGATTGATGAAGGGATGATGTTCACATGAAGGGAAGATGCAGGTATTTTCGTGGGGTTTGGTTAATGATAAACGATGGCTTAATGCAGTGTTATGCATTATACAATGCTGAAGTTCACTACGTAGAGGTGTGCCTGATTCACTTACAAAAGCACTGTCCATCTTGGTTTTGGTACAAGCTCTGTGGACCGCTGTAACGGTAGACCAATCATATAGGACTGCGCCATCTGACCAATCACAGCATAGAGGGCTTATAGGAAGGAGGGATTTAGACAGAGTAAGTCTTCGAACTGCTTAACACGAGTCGTTTCCGAATCATTTAGAAATGGGGTAAAATTAAATCTATTTTTTGGAGAAAACTAAAGTGTTCTTTCTTTTTTTTTTACCTTGCATACATGTAAACCTGTTTTAAGAGACTCATAAAACAATATTAGCCATAGCCACCTTTAAAATGGCATAATAGGGGCACTTTAAGAAATGAAGGTCAGTCAGTCCGGAAAATTGCAAAAACTTTAATTGTGTCCCCAAGTGGAGTCGCAAAAACCATCAAGCGCTACAACGAAACTGGCACACATGAGGACCGACCCAGGAAAGGAAGACCAAGAGTAACCTCTGCTTCTGATGACAAGTTCATCCGAGTCAACAGCCTCAGAAATCGAAAAGTTTACAGCAGCTCAGATCAGAGACCAGATAAATGCTATACAGAGTTCTAGCAGCAGACCCATCTCTAGAACAACTGTTAAGAGGTGTGATTGTGTGGGGGTGTTTTGCTGATGACACTGTTGGGGATTTATTCAAAAATGAAGGCACACTGAACCAGCATGGCTACCACAGCATCCTGGACAGATCATTTGTATTGGCATGGGCTAATAGTTTCTGGTTTATAATGTATTTATATATGGATAGATAGACAGACAGATAGGTATATTGATAGATAGATGGATGGATAGATGGATAGATAGATGGATAGATATACAGACGGAAGGACAGACTGACAGCCTGACAGAGAGACAGACAGAGAGACAGACAGACAGATAGATAGAGATAGAGATAGAGAAAGAGATAGAGAGATAGAGATAGGGTTGAGTTGCTCAGACCCTTCCATGCACAAATAAACCCATATCCATGGATAGGTTGTAAGCTCACACTATTGAATAAACCATTAGACCACACTGCTACTGGTCATGAAAATTTTAGAGTTTGCTGCATCCATGGTGGGTTTCAAGATCGTCTTGGAGTTTCTTTTCTGTTGACTTAGCCATGGAACTGTTATATAAAAACCTGCTGATAGTTCACTGAGATATTTATTTCATGAGAAAGTAAAGTGAATGCATTTTAGCACACTGAGTGTTGGGGTAGCACTATAAAACAAACCTTAAATGCACACAAATAAAACCACAGAAAGTGAATCCATCTTTCACACAATAAATAATTTATGATTATGAATGATTCCCGGCACTAACATTCAGACATCTTTAAAACACTGCAATTATGACACAGCATTTCCTACGTTCTCTGGAGTTTCTAATTAAGTATCAGGTGTCACATCCATAATGCATTACAAGAACTTTCTAAATTCGCTAGAGACAACATAACATAACCTAACTCAAAAGTGCACTGCACTCAAAAAGGCATCTGGAAAACTCCATTAAAGTCTCAAAGTCTAATTTACTTCTATTGCTACTATAATGGAAAATTAAATCACAGGCTAGTATATGCAATGATATACAAAAAGTACCATGACAAAGCTGATTTTGCACACAGCATCATAGCAAAATAATGTTTTTTTTTCTTTGGAAATGTGCAATAGTAATACCATAGCATTCTCTAAAGTAACTTGTTTTCCAAGTAAAATATCTAAACATTGATTCATTGGATGCTAAATTACATAATATATAAAAAAGCCTTGTTTTCTGAAAAAATAAAATTTTATGTTTAAAACAAATACCTACCAATGGGGTCAAAATAATAACCATCCGTACCCTTTGAAATATATTTATTATTTTAACCTTGTTAGCGGATTTAGTTTTTCTTTTCTCACTTTTAAGTACAAATTCATTTTATTTAGTTAAAAAAATAACAATGGGGTCATGCAAAATAATAGTTTGAAACATATATAGCAGATAGCAGATATTTTTAAACCATGATTCATCTATTTATACATATATTCTCACAATGATTTGTGCGTATTACAATGATGTTGAGATGATTGGTTCCACAGACCTAGATATATATATATAATAAATTTTTCTTCAGAAAACAAGGTTTAATACTCATTTTATATATCAAGCAATTGTATCTTGATTTAAGAAATGTTTAGATAATTTTCCAGAAAACAACACAAAAATGCAGAATTAAAATATAATTTTAGCAGTGTACACCACATCTAGCATCAATATGACATAAAGAGACTTTTCACATCCACACCCACTTCCACATCCAGCAACACACTCACCTGTCAGCCTCTGGTCTCGTGTGTTTCTGTTAAACAGATCCAGAGCCCTGCAGGTGGAATATCTGATGTGTTCACTCAAAGATCTCCTCTGGAGAAGCAGCAGACGCATGGACCTCGACATCTTGTCCTGTTTTTGCTCGGTTCTAGATTCTCGTCCTCTTTCACTCCTCTCCCGGCTCTGTCCATTCTCCATGTCCGGTTCTGCGTGCAGCGCTGCAGTGTGCATTAGGGAGTTCCCACTGCAATGCTCTCACATTCAGTCCTGCGCTACTGTGTGTGTGTGTGTGTCTGTGTGGGACAGAGTGCCTACTGACTCAGGCCTCAGTGCCTCCACAGTGTGAATATTTCAAAATGCCACATTTGTGTAATTTAAGTGCACTGGCTCGCTCTCTTTGTGTGTCCTTCAAGCTGCTACTTGTCTTCATGTTGTCAGTTTGCATTGGGAACATCTAAGTGGCTGAACTGATGGAGGAAAAGACGTACGTCATCTTAGCGCATTCATTCATTCTGCTTGAGCGAGCATGTACTTTTACATGAGAGGAAGTCACAAACAATTGTCGTACGCTAAGATTACATTCACAACTGAAAGAAGAAGGTGTAACACAACAACAAGAACCAACCCATGCTTATATTTGTTTCCTAGCTTTGAAGTATTAGCTTTGAAAACTAAGTAACAATTTCCTGCTTTAAAGCACAATACCTTCATAAATTATATTCAATGCATCACATTTTCCAAAAAAAAAAAAAAACAGTTCATGGACATTACACCCGCACAGATGTTTTTCTAGGCATCTAAACTGGAACACATCAAAGACATTTTTTATATTGTAATTACAAAATAATTGTAGAAAAATGTAATAATGTAGAATAATAATTGCATTTTAAAAATATTTCAGTATTTATTTTGTTATGTATTGGTATAATTTTGCTAATTTTAGCAAACCCACATGCTTCTCTAAGCTTGAGTTCACTACCAGTCTCCAAACTGAAGATCTTAGTCATGTAACAAATAATACGTAAGTGAACTGGATTAGGCTTGTCAAACAATAGCTTAACTGTTACACACATCACCTTTGGACGATATAACTTATGCTGTAACTGTAAACACAATACAAATAGTATATATATTGTTAGTCATATCATATATTATCATTATCATATGCTGAACACAAAAGAAGATCATTTGAATAACTCTTGAATAAGAACCAAAAATTGGTCCCCATTGACTTCCATAGTAGGGAAGGAAGTACTATGATCAAGGGGGACTATAGGGGGACTATCAACTGAAATAAAAGTTAATAAAATAAATAAAGGTTTCCCCATTTAACAATAAAAAAATAGAAAAATAAAATAAAATTTGTAAATAATAAAAATAAAAAATAAAAGTTTTCCCATTTTTTTATTACAATATGATAACAGTCTCTTAAATGTGTCCCAATTATTACCAACATTCTACAAAATATCTTCCGTTATGTTGAACATAAGTTTTATAACTACATGAAGCTGCAAGCTTCAGTGAGCTTTACAGCCTCAAAAGACTAACCAAGTAAATTTTTATAACGCTGCTTAATTGTACTACTAATAAAAAAACATTGCATAAAGGATAAGCTAATTTATATATAGCTCAAATGTATATGAAACGTAATGATTTTGTTATTTTTTTAGAAAGTAAGATGGGAATGTGTTCTGTCTGCGTGTGTGCGTGTCAGAGTGTGTGTGTGTTGGGGTGTGAAATGACTGGTTTATGAGCATTCAAAGAGAGTTGATAACTGAAGATAATAGTAGCAACTGTGTGTTTAGAATACTTTGCCAAGAGGATGTAAATTTGGGATTAGTGCTTTTGCATTCCCAGTAATGCACCACTGAAGCGAGCAATGAGGGCTAATTGGCCAGCTAAGAGGTAAACTACAATGGAAGCTTTAAGAATAGCACAGAAAACACACACACAAACACAGCTGCTAATTTACTTTATGACCTCCGAGGTAAATCTAGAGGAGATAAGCTTCATTTCTTCCTCTCTTTTCCGCTTCAAGATCCCAGACCAAGATTCAATCACTAAAGTCTATACATTCATGTATCACCACAGTGTCAGATAAATAAAGTAGTTTAAGTAGTTTAATTGCTGAATTAATTGCAAATATCGGTTTTAGATTAAATGGCTTTTTCACTGAAGAAAGAAATATGCATTGAGAACTTATATGTTTAGGTAGAAAACAACAATTTAAAACATATTTTGTAATATGTTTTCTACAAACTTGCTGCTGTTCACTTGACAAGACATTAACCGATGGACTGGAGTTATGTTTATTACTTCTGGATTGTTGGCTTAATTTTTTAACTCTCTTTTTAACGGCACCCATTCACTGCAGGTGATCGACTGATGTAATGCCACATTTCTCCAAATCTGTACCTAACTATGAAACAAACTCTTGTACATCTTTTGTGGCTTATGGCTCAGTATTTTCAGCAATAATTCTTTTTTTGTTAATTCACCTGCCATTAAGGTTCTATTTAGAATGCAAATGTGAGATGTTAAAGTATACAATTCTGTATAATCTGTATACTTGGTTTGTTCAACATAAGTCATGAAGTCAACATTGTTCAACAAGTCATGAAGGGAATGATCTGAATTTCTTCAATTTCTTAAACATGCACAAACCTCACCCTGACCATATGATTTACAATATAAAAACACAATCTTCTTGGAAATACCAAGATGTCTCCCCATGTGTAATGTTAGAAGTCTGGAAACACTTCGCCCTACTTTGAGTTTTGTACTCAATCACTTACACAAATAAGCACACACACACGTTTTTGGAATGCATCCAAACTCTTTCATTCATCTCTCCTGAACATTCCATTCCTGGACTGATTGTATCAATAACACGAAAAGTTCATCACGTTGTTAGTGAATGAGGAGCCTTTGTTGTCGTCTGAGAAGAACAAATGTCTCGCTCTGGCTAGGATAATCAATGTGTCTCTCTTTCTTTTGCTCTCTGTCTAACCTAAGAGTCTGTTACCAAAAAGATATTAGGGTGATGCTATAAAGATGGTAAGAGGCAGACATATAATAAGTGAAAGAAAGCTGGTTGGTCATCATGATATTATGTATTATGATCCTGATACTCTTAACAGAGGGATCGCCTGAGTTCACACAGTGACCTACAAAAACCACACAATGGGAAATGAGTTCAAAAGGTAACATCTACAGAATCAACAGAATATTAATACCCCCATCCAAACACACAGACTGCAGTCAAACATGCTGATGGTACTGTAAAGTTCTGTTATGAATCTCTAGATGGTGCAGGCTGATGTAGTTTTAAAGGAGTCATACAAAGCCAATTTCCCACAAGCTAATATGATTCTTTAGGGTCTTAATGGAAAGTTTGTAGTATAGTTTGTTTTAAAATTTCTCAAGGATAGTTAAAAAAAGCGCACATTTTACTCCGTCAAAAACAGCTCTTTAGAAATCATTCTGTTCTATGTACTTGCCCTTTAAATCTTCACGAGCTCCGCTGACCCCGCCCCTCTTTTCTGAGGCACTCTCAGAGGATCGGTTTTTTAGCCATATTCATATTGAAATTATTAGCACATTATTATGAAAGGCGATTTGCAAAGATTCATTAAAAGACATTATACTAACTGCTTCTGTAAGGCTGGATCATGACTTGCATGAACATAAACGCATTTCGGTTGATCAAGGGGTCCCTTCAGAACCAAATGCAACGTTAATCTTCCGTCTCTTTAGTCTCTCAGATGTCGGGGGTAAATGACTACTGCTGTGTTCATTAATACATTCAACAATAAAGCACCTTAATCGCTTAGGAGTCTTGCTTGTCTCTGAGTCTCGGACTGATGATTGCTCACTCAGGGCGGGTCTGAGGTAAGACACCAGTTCAGTC
>JAUCMT010000154.1:7232029-7254505 GCA_032357475.1 Enteromius thamalakanensis | reverse complement strand
TTACTTTATTTTCATGACCATTTACATTGGTAGATTGTCACTGAAGGCATCAAATCTATGAATTAACACATGTGGAGTTATGCACTTAACAAAAAAAGGTGAAATAACTAAAAATATCAATTATATTCTAGTTTCTTCAAAATAGCCACCCTTTGCTCTGATTACTGCTTTGCACACTCTTGGCATTCTCGATGAGCTTCAAGAGGAAGTCACCTGAAATGGTTCACAGGTGTGCCTTATCGGGATTAGTGGAATTTCTTGCTTTATCAATGGAGTTGGGACCATCAGTTGTGTTGTGCAAAGTCAGGTTACTACACAGCCGACAGCCCTATTGGACAACTTTTAAAATTCATATTATGGCAAGAACCAATCATCTAACTAAAGAAAAACGAGTGGCCATCATTACCTTAAAGTGCCTCTATTATGCATTTTCAAATATGATCGTTCATGCAGTGTGTCATGCAGCTGTATATGAACATAAACTATCTGCAAAGTTGTTACGCCAACAGTGCACGATAAATAAAGTTATTGTCTATCAAAAAAAGAGTCCGCTCACATTCACCTACACGAGTCGTGAGCAATTTGAATCTTTCTCAGTTACGGATTCACGTCACTAAGTAACCCATTTGCATAATGCACGCCTACGTTCTACGCCGCGAACAGCTTGCCCCGCCCACAAACAGTACAATTTCCGCGTGGATTACATCATGTGAAGAAGAAGCTGTATCCTGTGAGGGTAAATTTGTTTTATATACCCTTCTGAAAGATGGATCTGTGTGATTAATATTGATTTTTTCAACAACACCTCAGCAGTACAATCTCTTGTTGTGTTCGCCTCATTTTACTGATGACTGCTTTTCCAATCTTGAAGTACAACGTGATATTCACCAAACGCTTGGTCTTAAAAGATGAATCAGTGCCCAGTTAATTTGGACCAGCTTGCTCCTCTGAACTTCTACCTGTAGGTTTGATTTAATAATTTAAGATTGTATTTTCAAGTGATCGTTCAAAACATGTATTTGTGTACGTTCTGTTGTGTAACAACCCTGCACATGTCTTGGTAACCACCTAACTTACGTTTCTGTAGTTGTGTTGTTCAGCTGTGGGTCTAATATAGTCTAATACTGTGATTGATTAAGGGATGATGTTTACATGAAGGGAAGATGCAGGTATTTTCGTGGGGTTTGGTTATGCGCCAGAAAATCATGTGAGCGCCCTATTTCCATAGGTTTGCCATAGTTATTATCGTGCTCAATGGTGTATTTATGGGGGTTGATATAAATGACAAGTTTTTTGTCCTGCAGCGACATGCCATCCCATCCGGTTTTAGAATATAAAAGATGTTTTCAGTTATTTCACCTTTTTTTTGTTGTTTTGTGTGTTTGTTTAGTGCAACCCCTTCTCAAAAGTATGGCATGCGTGGTGGGCGAGGAGAAGTGGTTTCATCGTTTGGGGCGGTGAAGGGTCCTCACTGGACGGGTAAAGGACAGCGCACTGTGAGGGTTGAGATGTTAGAAGGAGGAGAGAATTCACTCATCAGCAGCTACAAATACATGTTCCAGAGACTGAGAGATGTGCGGGACGGTGAGGCCATGTTCTAGTTCTTTTCCAAATGTGCATTGTCATGTTGGATGTGGATTCTTCCACAAATACTATAACAGCAACAGGCGGGATGTAGATTTGTGTATGTGTTGCATGAAACATACAGGTTATGATATTTCTGTATGTTCTCTATCTTGTCTATAGTTTTGACCGAAAAGATTGAAGAACTCGGAGAAGAATTGCGAAGTCATTTTAACATAGAGGACTTCTCTCCAGTTTCATTACCTGTTCAGGTACGAGGGCAGAAAGTGAAAGTGAAGTGACTTGCAGCCAGGTATGGTGAACCATACTTGGAATTAGTGCTCTGCTTTGAACCCATCCAAAGTGCACACACACAGCAGTGAGCAGCCAATGCTGCAGCGCCTGGGAGCAGTTGGGGGTTCGGTACCTTGCTCAAGGGTCTCATCTCAGTCGTGGTATTGAAGGTGGAGAGAACACTCCCCCTCCCCCACCTAAATTCCCTGCCAGACCTGGGACTCAAACCTCTCTATCATTAGGCCACTACTTCCCCCAGATTATTAAATAAATGAGAGATAGAGTCTAAATTATATTTTTGAAGTGACAAAAAGTAAAAATATCTGTCTGTAAAAGTTAATTATGCACTTGCAGGATAGCATTACAGTGCTGGGGCAAGTGTGCTGTGATAGTAACGGCAAGCTGAATGCCCAATCTGTGCTGCTGGAGGCCGGACAGGAACAGGGGGGCAGACAGGTTCCTGTAGATCTGTCTGAGCTCAAAGAGTTCTCACTTTTTCCTGGACAGGTGAGATGCACACCTACTATTTGATGCATATTTTATGTTTGGTATCTTATTTATCCTTTAATATTTTTATTTTAATTTAAGTAACCAGAAGTATTAGTAATTCACTTCAAATTCTGATTATATTTCATAAACATTATGTATCGGAATGTATTTTTTCCCCCCATCTTTAATTATGCAATGTGTTTGGCATTTATTATTATCTGTATGAGCAACTTTCTATTATTTTGTGTCGTAGGTTGTTGTGATGGAAGGTATGAATCCCTCTGGGGAGAAGTTTGTTGCTACAAAAATATACGAGGTATCTCTTATAATTGCTTTTTTTTTTTATTGAACCTTTTTGGGTTAAATCAGAATTTGTTAACTTTTGAGTTATGATTTTTATTCTGTGATTTGTTTCTTCACCAGGGAATTCCCCTGCCTTTTTACTGTCCTGTCGAAGTGAAACAAGAAATGGATGAAGGTAAGATTGGTGAAAATGTCTTAACTTCACTGTTGAAATCAATGCTCATATTAAACTCTTCATAACACAATTTCAGAGTCTGAGCCTCTGATGGTCATGATGGCTTGTGGGCCGTACACCCCTTCTGAAAGTATGACCTATGACCCTCTGATTGACCTCATTACTGTCATCAATAAAGATCGTCCTGATGTGTGCATTCTGGTAGGTATATTTATTTCTATAACTATTTTAATTATTTAAATCTAAAAACTAGTAATTAACTCTTTATTTATCTTATAGTTTGGGCCTTTTGTTGATTCCAAACACGAGCAGATTGAGGTAAACCAAGTTTTGTGCGTTTTTAAAATTTCTGTATCAACCTTTTTTATGATGGCCACAAATCTAACCACTTAATGTTCAACAGAAAAACCAGGTAACAGAAACATTTGAAAATATCTTCAAGAGATGTGTGGACAGCATACTAGAAGGAACCAAAGGGTGTGTATATCAATTATTATTTTGCTCATAATGTACAACTCAAGGTTTTCATCGCATGCATTCTTTTATTATAGATCAGGATGCAGGATAGTGTTTGTGCCCTCTCAGAGGGATGTCCATCATCATTACATTTATCCTCAGCCACCCTTCAACCTGACCAACCTCAGCAAAGACGATTCAGCGGTGAGATGATTAGCTAAATGCTTTGTCTAATTGGCCGTCCTATTTATTTTTCAGTGCTGGTAATTAATATTTTCTCTATTTGTGTGATTCAGGGCAAACTTAATTAGAAAGATAGTTTTATTTAAAATATCTCAATGCTTAAACTGAATAATTACACCATTTCTATGTCTACTCTTATTGGTCAAATACACACATTCAACCCCTAGCGAGTGACCTTAGCTCCTGACCCCTGCACACTCCTGATTGGTAATGTGACATTTGGCCTGACCTCTACAGACATTCTGTTTCATATGGGAGCTGAAGAGATCAGCAGGTAATACTACTGAATCAGCTAGTAATTATTTCTTAACCTGACATCTGAAATTGCATTATTTCACTGATGTTCACTAGAGTGAGCGAGCAAAGCACTGATTTATGGTATAATTACGTTTTTTGCAGTGGCACAGGCACAGAGCGTTTCTCTCGGATCATGAAACACATGTTGACCCAAAGAAGGTTAGTACAGCATATTAATTTCTAAACATTAAAATGAATTGTCCTCAGGTTTGATTAGTAGTGAAACGTTGTTTACCTGTGCTCTTCTGTGCTATTGTTCTTTTAGCTACTATCCTCTCTATCCTCCTGCGGAGGAAGTCAACATGGATTATGACAAGTTTCAGCAATTCAGCCAAATGAACCTCACGCCTGATATTCTTATCGTTCCTTCTGAACTTCGGTATTTCATCAAGGTAAATCACTCACATTTTCCAATACGCTGATACCTGGCTGGCTGACTGGACAACTAATGTTGCATTATTTCTCAGGATGTGATTGATTGTGTGTGTGTCAATCCTGGTCGTCTTACTAAAGGACAGGTGGGAGGGACTTACGGAAGGTTGCTCATTCAGCCAAACCCTGCGCTGATGGAGGGGAAGAGAGTGAGCCCATGTATAGCAGGACAGGTGGTGAAAATATGATACAAGTTATCTTTCCTACTGCTAGAACTTAATTAAATCATGTCTGTATTTTTTTAGATCTGTATTAAAACGTTTCACTTAAAGTGGCTGGAAAATAAAATACTTTATAAAAAACTATTTTGTCCAGTTACTATTTCACCAAAATCAAACATTCATGGTGTTCTGCAAACAATGTATTTTTCCTTTTTTCTATCATTGGCATTAATGGATGTTTTGGATGTTTGATTCTGAGTGTTATTTTACTTGCTAAATAACACATTTCTTAAAAATGCATGGCATTACAAAAATAAAACCGGTAGTGAAAGCGGTTATATATCAACTTTTATTAAAGGATAGATCTGAACTTTATTTTAAAAAGTAAATTCATTGATTAAATTCAGTTAATTTCTCACATTCAGAATGCTACTAAAACATTTTCAAATGAGCTATCATAAAAAGCTCAAATATACATTACACTGAACATGGTAACAGTGAGCACATCTATAGGTGAAGTATATACATTAACTGGAGAACTATTCAAAAAGGTCTTCACTTGGGAATGTTTTCTAGTCCCATAGCAATGTCCCTTAATTTCGGATCATCCCTCCAGTTGACTTTACTGGCCAGTATGATTCCCTGAAAGCAAGATTTTTGACAAAGGTTCAAAATGCAGTGTTTCTAAATAAATAGACAGCAAAGTAAATTAGAATTAAAAACATATTAAAGCAAACATTGAGAAGCCACATACCCGCAACACATTTTGTAAAATGGTGGTGACCTTCTGGTATTTTTGTAGGACTGCTTCAGCTCTTTCCTTGGCTCTCTGTTGAACTTCTCCTTGGTTCTCCTTCACCTGTTTCAACTCGTTTATCTCCTGCATTTTCTTCTTAATTTGTCCTTTAAGTTCTAGGAAAACATGAATCAGATTATTTTCTGCTCAGCAGGAAATGCTTTCAAAAATCTGCAAAAAGCATTAAAATAAGTACCAAGTCTTTCCTTTTGAATATCTGTAATCTGATCCTGAAGCTCTCGTGTTTCCTGGAAAAAAAGCATTAGTAGTTAATTATCCTATGGCAATATAATTGTTTAGAATTATTCATAAAATATCAATGTTAAAAATGTCTTTCTAATAAAAATATATCAGTGGGAAATTACCTACTTTTAAAATTTTCATGGTCTTTTCACAGAGCTCAGTGTTCTGATGGGTCAGTCCTTTCAGTGCCCTGTATGATGAAAAATATGATTACAGTTGGGATAACTAAATATCAGACTACATGGATCAGATTTATTTAAATGAGAATTTACTCACTCAGCATCTGCATCATTCTGAATCATCTTTTCTGTGATGACGTTCCAAATCTGCATTCTACACAAAAAAAACAAAGAATCAGTTTGGACACAGCTGGACACTGGATTGCAAAAAGAACAAAAAATACCCCAGAATCTTTACCTGTTCAATACAAGTGTTTTGTTGAAATATGAGAGCCTTGCCTGCTCTATTTCACTTTCAGACTTGGATCTACGCATTTTTTTTAAAAATATGAATAAAAGGTTATTTTACAGCATACAATATATATACAAACATACATATTCACAGATTCAAACACACTTACAGGTCTGCATCGGCTTCACAGGACTTTTTGTGTTTTCCTTAGAAACAAACACCACAATTAGCATAATGTTAATTATTAGTAGTCAATAATTAAAAACATGTTCTTTATTCACATTTAAGCTTACCCATGCTGACTTTAACATTCATTTCAAAACACTGATTTTCCATTATTTCTTTCATTCTTGAGAAGAGAAAAAATAAGACATACAAGACACATACTTAGCATAGTTACACTTATCTATTACATATTGTTTGAAATTTTGGTGCAAGAAGATAAAGATCACGAAATGAAACTATGAAATAATGGAAATCACTTTAATAAATGTGTGGGCGTCACCCCATCAGAAGCTGATGCTGCATCTGGAACAATGTTGTTCATTTCAGCTGGATCAGTATCTGAGGAGGGTTGACTGAGACTCATCTTTGTATATCTGCAGAAATGAAAACACCACAAATAACGTTACTATTCAAATTTCTGTTGATATAAATCGTATATAGATTTTATTTTAGATACAAAATATATAACTGATGATAATAACAGAGGGTAAAAGCATCAATAATAGCTGTCAAATGAGCTTTAATTTGGACAAATGTTATCGCACCGTATAACCAACGAATTGTACTGACTTCCCAGCTGTATATACAATAACTTATAAAGATTAAAAAAACTACACCAATCAAGTGACGTTAAGCGTATTTAAACAACTTTCCGCTTCACTTACCGTCGCTTTCTGTTGCTGCTTTTGTTTACTAATATTACTTAGTGCAAGCCTCCAACCCGCGCGACTTCAAATCAGTCTGACACTGCCGCCAGGAAGTGACGTCACTTGACAGTCATGTGATCCACGAAACCCCGCCCACCTGTATCAAACTAAGCATGAGCAGAAATAAAGGGTTGGCCGTCATATGCCACTATCAGCAGTGTTTAGTGAGCGTCGGAGGTCAACATGGGAAGATAAGGTTATAATACAATACTAGATAGCGTCTTTTTTGGTAAGACTCAATGTTCATTGTGCTTCTTATAATGGGGGGCTCTGTAGTTTTGAAATGTAACGTTAGCGTTATTTTAAAGGCAGAACCACTTGGGATTAATGTTAGCAGGATGAGCTATTGTACAATAAATTCATTTTCCGTTTTGCTGCAGTTATATATTATTTATGTATGATATCAATGACCATTAGTTAGATAAATTCGCATGTAACGTTATTGTATATGTATATGTGCATGAATTGAGAGCCTGTTTCAAGTTCAGTCCATGTGATTCAGTAATATGACCGCTTCTCTGCTCCAGACGTTGTCAGTAAAGGTAACGATTGTAGTTGTTTCTGACTAAATAATGCAGCGTTTAAGCAATAACTACCATTTATGATAGTCCTTGCATGCCCTCGTCTGGTTGCCAAGTCTAAAAGCAGAAGCTACAACTATGATTTAGGTCGAGTCTTTTCAGTGAATCGGTTTGTTGAATCGGTCTGAAGAATACAAGTTAATTGTTGAACCAGCTCTTCAAAAGAACCGATTTGCGGGGATGACTCGGACTTCGGACATCTTCTTGTTTGAAGCGTTGAGCTATAATACAACAGCGCCCTCTTTAGGTTGCTAATGCATCCACTTTGTGGTGTTGTCTGTGTGTGTCTGAACCGGAAGCAGTGTTCGGATGTCGTCATGGGAAGCAAAGTGAGTGGCAAGATGGCAGCTGCCAGTCGGGTCGTGCAGGTAAACACTCGCTACTGCTTCAACACGGAGTATTTTGTTGTGACATTTCTTTCATATGGTGCACTGGTGCAACGATGATCTTTATGTGCCAAGTGTTTAATAATGTAGATCTTAACTGTTTTACCTTTACCGAAACGGATTGATTTCCCTGGTTTGACAGATGCCCTTGTGAGCAAACCAAGTATATTCACTTTGTTTCTTTCCTGTATATCGTTCCTGAACATTAAGCATTGCGTACAGGAAGTACAATTATGTGCAGTGTCTAAAAGGTGTTTGTGGCTGTTAAAGTGTATATACAGGGTTTCTGCAGGTTAATTAAGACTTAAAGAGTTTTAATTTCCCCGTTCCAAAATTTAAAGCAATAAACGTTTTGAATCAGAGCAGAAAGTCATAAAAATTCATAATCATTGCACTGACTGCTGCATATATTGTATAAAAGTATATGAATGACCTATTCCAGAATCTTGGGTACATTTCAAGTAGAGGAAGAAGACAAAAAATTGGATTTTACTTTTTTGCTCAACTTTTTTTTATTTTCATAGAACACACTTAATATTATGTTTTATTAAAATTTTGTATATTTGCCAATCTTAAACTTGTAAGATTCAAAAAAATATTTAAGAAAATCAATGTACTGACAGATAAATCTGTCAACTCCGTTACAGACGAATTAGGTCAAATATATACATTTAACAAATGTGACAGTTTAAACCCGTTTTCCCTCAGAGAACTTCTGTTTCTTCATCCTTTAATTCAACTTTAAATTTAATTAAGCCAGAGGAAGTGACATCACTTGGTGCAAGTCACATGGTTTTTCTAGCAGTGCTTTAAAGATTGTTGACTTTTTATAACGAGAGTAACAGAGTTGACGAATGTAGAGACAGACATAATTTTTTTTTTTTTACTACTGAAATTACAAAAAATACAGAAACCCTCAATTCTAGAGTTTTTTTATATATCGTGTGTGTGTGTCTTAATAATAATAATAAAAAGTATAGTCTTTTGTTTAAAAAAAAAAAAAATAAATAAATACGAATGTGAATCTCACATTACTTGAGGTTTCTGAGAATTTGCACGTAATGACATAAATTTATGATTAAAATGTCAGTCAGGTGTTTTTGTATTTGTTTTTCCTGAGCTCACTTGCAGATGTTTATTTTTTTATTTTGATCAAATTCACTGAAAAGAAGACGTTGGTGATTTCACTTAAGGGCTTAAAAATATCTTAAAGAAACCTTAAAGGATCAAAAGTCTTCAGTTTATCTTCCTGAAACCTTGTAGACAAGTCATTGCTCAACTGTTTTGTTTTACTCTTCTCATTAGATTGATTTATTTGCAGGTTGTGCGACCTCATGCACCTTTAATTAAATTTCCAGACCGGAAGGGCGTCCCGAGGCCGAATAGTAAGTCACAAATGTATATGTTGCTGTCGTTCAATTTAGTCAATCCATTTTTCTGGGAAATACATAATTTTTATTTGACATTTTAGTCTTCAAAATGGTAAATAATAGAAAGTGCAGTAAAAGTAAGACAACAAACAGTGATAATGGTTGCAAACGTTAAAGCTGTCTCACTTTGTTGGTAACATATTTTCCATGTGCTGTGTTTCCAGTACAAGAGGCACTAAAGGTGCTTGCAGCCAGTCTCCCACAGATCTCCCCATCCGCATCTCCACCTACAGCATCAATATCACCTCCACCCAGAGCCCCAGGACCTGTCAGCCGACTGCCTGGCACCCCTGACAGCTTTGATGTAGTTAAAGACCTCCCTCACAAATACCGCAGGAGAACCCTTGCGTTAGATGAAATGGACTACATCCAGGTTAGTGTTTACTTTAGTTTGAAATGACCGTAAAAAACACTTTTAATAAAATGAAAAATGGGCATGAACATGGACAAACCACTGATAATGTTTTTTCCTCTCTTTCAGCGTGGTGGACCAGAGTGACACTTGTCTGGTCTGATTTATTAAATCAGACTTTAAGAAAATCAGTTGCCTGTTTTTTTTGGTATAAGAGGAGTTCATTATACATTATAAAGAAAGCCAAACTAATTATATTACAGTTGTATTGTACATACATATTATTAGACAGCTGTAAAGCCCTGTGCTTGGTTGTTTCATTATTTAGATGCTCTGTATTTACATTAAAATGCAGAACTCTTTGGCACCTTATT
Source organism: Enteromius thamalakanensis (assembly GCA_032357475.1). Taxonomy (NCBI): domain Eukaryota; kingdom Metazoa; phylum Chordata; class Actinopteri; order Cypriniformes; family Cyprinidae; genus Enteromius; species Enteromius thamalakanensis. The sequence continues at coordinate 7,244,587 of JAUCMT010000154.1, read as the reverse complement.
CTTCAGTCCATCTGTTATTTTTAATGTTTACTGGCTACAATGTCCAGCACCTCCACTGACCATCATGAACAGAGTTTGTGAAGCTCCTCTTCCATTGTATTATATGTTCTGCATTCAGAGAAAAGAACTGATCTGAGTGCCAGCATATTCTACAGACCTAAACAATATGGATCACTGAGTATTGTGAAACTGAACAATTAAAATATTTACACATTTTTGAAAGCTTGCTTTTTTTTGCCATATTTAGTATAGTGGGTATTTTTTTACTCAAGTTAAATGTCATGTTATTTTCAGACAAATTACCACACATTTCTTTCCAGATCTTTTATTTCTGGAGCTTTTTACACCAAGTAATAAAGTACAACAAAAATACAAAATAATGTAAAACCAAACAAAAAGCAATACAATATGTACATATTTTATAAACAATAGAGATATCTGAATAATTCTGTAATTATGATTGTCTGTATATATGGATATACATCTATAGGATTTGTTGGTTTATTCACAAATTCTTACCACAGTCCTCCCCTCCATTGTTGAATGTGAAAACCTCTAATTAATAATTCTTTAAAAGAAATTAAATATTTAAAACACACACACACACACCCAAATCCACTGAGGACAATTTACCAAACTTCTCTCAATAATAAGTAAAATTTTTACTTCTATAGGTCAAAACAACCTGTACATTCTTATTTTAGTTTGTCTTTAAATTTAAACAAATCTGCAAATATTTGGGGATAAATGTACTTCAGCAAAGCTGAAATTCAATGTATCATTTATAAAAAGTACTAATACATAATAGGAGCACAGACACTTAAAAGTATGAAAATAAAAACTTTTTATATGAGCACCAAGTACTACATTTGTTGTATGTGGAGCATGATAAAGTTCTCTGCTGGATGTACAGATACTGGAAACATTTAGAACAAAAATCAGATCAACTCCTCGTAGTGCTTTCTAACCCGTCAAGGAATAACGGCATCTACGGATCCGTTTTCATCATCTGTATTCGCAGCTCCAAACAAGTACTTCTCGATGTACTAATGTAGATGCATGAGACTTTCAACAACTTATAATTGCAACTGCAGTGCATTCAATAGAAAATAGACTCTTCACATTACTAATAGCAGCCATTAAGTATCAGGAGTAAGAATCACGGTGAACAAGTGAAACTCCTCAATCTATTGAACAAAGAGATGGACAAATGGGTTTAAATGGAAGTGTCCATAAATTATTTCCATTTCTACAATTTTCCATCTCTCTCCGTCTCTCAAAAAACTAAATCAGCATGCATCTCTTTGACGTCTCTTACTGCAGTAAACAAAACAAAGGTGAAAATAAGGTATGAATATTGTAAGACTTTACAGAAGTACAACAATCTATACATATCTACATATTATTGCCATAAACAAGACCATTTTTAGGCATTCTGCATTACCCTAATCTAAGACAGGGCTTTTAGTATACAAATTAATTCTATGGTAAATTGTTTTAAAATGCAAATAATAGGAAGGACCCGAGCTCAGAGGCAGTATCGGTTTTGATACAGTGCGGCAAGCTGACTGCTTTTTGGCAATTAATATAAATCAGCTGGAAATATGTCAGAAGAATCCAATCTGCTTCATGCATACAATATACAACAATGGTAAAGAGCTTAAGACAGCGAGCTTAACAAAAAGAGAGGTAAAGAGTGATTAGCAATTAGCTCAATTAACATTCAGATGTTCTCAGTACCCCTGGCAGCAACAAAATATACAATGCATAACTGAAAATAAAAAGTAACACTGGTTTAATCGGTACTAAAGCACCTGGAGTTTAGAGCACCAGCAGAAGTTACTGATGATTTGCTTAAAAAAAACATAACTAATGTTAACGAGTAGCATTTAAATAGCTTCATAAGCTCAAAGGGGAATCATAAACATCACTTCTCACTGTCTAATATTTATACACAACTAATGATAATACTGTTAAGTGCAGACGACTGCCCTATAGAGTCCATCTGTTGAAGCTTGCATTACCTTTTGAGCGCCAAATCTTGGGCAAAATTTTTTTTACAGTGCACAATTGAGAAAGATTCAATCTGTTAATTTCAGTCATGCTACTTGAGAATTAAGCAGAATATAAAAAGGGGGAGAAAATAGGAGAAAAAGCATCAAACCCCCCCTTATCATCCTAACCTGAACACCAACCAATAACAAGATTCAACATTTGGATAGTAAAAAACATGGATATCTCAAGGATTCCTCAAGTGGGGGCGGAAAAAAAGGCCAAAACATCTAAGCAACTCTTCTTTTGCTTCAAAGAAATCACTTTTTCAAATACAAAAGCCAGTTTCCTGATATACAAAATGCTACATTTCCCAAGGCTTAGTCTATCTTGGGTGGTGTAAACACTGAAAAAAGTACCAAGTTTTGAAACAAACACGCATACATGAAAAATCCTAAAACATCAACAACGAAAAATGCAGACGAAAAGCGACTTTGTGAGACAGTAAAACTTAAAGATGCAGTTGTCGGGATGAGTACAGTAAGAGACCACGCCTCTCTGCTCCAGCATTTAGGTTTAACTGTGTACCACCAAAGACAAAAAGTATATTAAATATCTGAAGGACCAGAAAAATAAATGGCTATTTTAACTCTTGAGAAATCAAGATTTCTTAGCTCTGTACAATTAAAGACATCACTGATGTCATATTACAAAAACAAAAAAAAACAACCAAAAAGTATATTCATATATATATATATAGATTTTTTTTTAATTTAAAAAAGAACTAATAGTCAGTGAGCGGATGAATGTGTGTCTGGTTGGCAGAAGAGAGTCAGTCGGACTGAAGTGCAGTGTGTTGGTGGTGTCGTGAATGAGAGCCGAGAAAGCCGTTAGTTTCGTTGCTCCCTATGCTGCTGAAGTCTGTGACTGACACTGCCATTGTGGCACCTGTAATGCGATGTGCGCGTCTGCCCTCGAAGTCCAGGTTAGTAACAGACACGTCGTTGATGAAGGACTCCGAAAGGCCCATCTTGAGCCTCTTGGAGGGTCGTTCGCAGTCTTTGGTGCTGCACACACTGATCTGGCCCAGGTCTGAGCGGTAGAAGCCAGAATCCAGCATGTTGAGGCAGCTGCTGTCCCCGTTTGTGGCGTAGCTGAGCTGATCGTCATGGTTCAGGGCTCCTCGGTGTAAACTCTCCAGAGGGGCGAAGTATGGGGAGTCTAAACAGCTCATGTCTCCTGGACCATTGCACACAGTTGCTACGCTGTTACTAATGGCTGCAAGAACAAAAAACGGTGGAAAAAAGCAGTTTCGGAGTTATGTTTGATAAAAAACAGATGTATAGTAAATTTAATCTTGCAGATATTCATTAAACTTAGTAACAGCTACAATTGCAGGAAAACATCCTGCAAAGTTTTAAATCTGAAAGTGCACCTTGTATATTGACTCATTGAACGAGCGGTTTGTAAAACAAATTCCAAACGGTTTCATGTTCATATCAACATGAAACATTAGCATATTGCCTCTCCACTGGTTGGTGTTTTCACGTTGGTCTGAAAGAAAATGCAAATTCATTCTTTGCCACAAGGTGCACCTTTTGGAGTGGTAAAAAATAGCAGCACTGTGCTCACAAACACTGCTTTATCAGGCATGATAAATGATAATGAGACCAATTGGACAAATCACCAAAGATTAGCGTCACATAAAGAAGGGGAAAAATTAATCATTTGGAAGTCATTGAGCAAGTAAGGTAAAAAATAAATGCATATTTTAAGACAACTTATTTTTGACCGTGTAAACCAGTGGTTCTCAACCCTGGTCCTCGCGCCCCCCTGCTCTGTGTGTTTTGCATCTCTCTCTTTGTTAACGCACCTGATTTTGATAATCAGCTAATTAGAAGAGAGCTCCGTGCATGAGCCGTGTTCCCAATCGACATGGTCCCTAAACAGTTTAAAGTTTACTTCACTTCGGAACATTCATTCATGGATTTGCACCGTAATTAAGATTTAAATACGATTTAAATTATGTCTCGCACACACTGTGCTGGATCAGCGGTTCTCAATCCTTGTCTTCTCGCGTCCCCCCGCTCTGCGCATTTTACCCTCAGGCCATATAGATTGAGTGTTATATAGAGTGTTTCGTTTTCAATTACATCATTTACTTACAAATGGGTGTCATGACAATGAGAGTCCAAACAGCTAATGAAAACATTATGACAATCCAACACGTCTTCCAGTTTCCTCTCACATCAAAATCTAGCAACTTATAATGGACAGCTTGAGCTAGGGCTTGGCGATATATATCGAACGATATATTATGCGCATCTCATCAATAAAGCCGGATCTTTGATTGGCGGTAAATCCCCGTCAGCTGTTAACTGACCCCCAACGCCAGCTTATAAACAGATCTGTATATCACTGAGAAGCTGCGCTATTGAATCACACGCAAAACTCAACGCGTAGCTTCTCAGTGATCTACGGCTCTGTTCATAAACTGGCGCTGCATTTAAAAACAGCTGCTGGAGATTTACCGCTAATCAAAGAACCGGCTTTACTGATGAGATGCGCATGAATATATCGTTCGATATATATTGCCCAGCCCTAGCTCGAGCAATGTACATTTCTCTCCTTAGTCAAGATGCCTTTTTTACTGAAACATACAGCGTAGATTAAGTGAGGATTTTAGTCATGTTTAATTTAGGACTCTCATTCTGACGGCACCCATTCACTGTAGAGTTCACACCCATTCATTGTTTAATAAATGTAATGCTAGATTTTTCCAAACCAGTTCAGATTAAAAAAGAAACTCATCTAAATCTTGAACGATAGCCTGAGGTTGAGAACATCTCATTTTCTGGTGAACGATGCCTTTAACTTTCAAAAGATCCATCTATATTCAAACTGAGTTTCCTAAAAATATCAAAAACCTAAATTGATCATACCTCCATTCATGACAATATTCCTACAATCAACTTAAGCTTACAATGCTTTCAGGAAATGCAGCCCTGATTCATAAGAATCATTTCTTCATGAATGTAGACTTCTGTGGAAGCTGAGCTCACCTGTGAGGTCACTGGCAGTGATGGAGTTGAGAAGTCCAAGCTGTTGCTCTGCCGATGCCTCTATTCGACCCCCGGCTCCTGCTAAACACACTGATGATGAGCTGTCCACCGCCAGACCCTCCGCCTCGTCCACCAGCCTGTCCATCAGGTCTCTGCAGAGGAAGAAGACACTCTTGAGCCCAGCACTTAAATTTAAACACAGGCACAATGGACCAATTATTGCACATCCCAGAACTTACGTCACACCCGGGTAACAACTGTACTTCTTTTTACCAAACCGGTTCTGTTGAGCAAAGTAATCAAAACGTTCAGACTTTTTCCACATATAATAAAAAGCCACACATTCTGCTACAGTCCGGGTCGGAACCTGAAAAGAAAAAGAAATCTATGAGAACAAAATTTTCACAAGACACAAGATTAAGGTGAAGTGTGTAACATTACTTGCCTTGTGTTTCTGAATAAGATGGAAGTTTTTCTCATAAATCTGCAGCGCGTGTTCAAAGTTTCTACATTCTTCCTCTGACCATGGTGGGGAGTCTTCTATTGAAACACGATAAAGAAGTTAACATCTATGACTTTACAGGTGCAAAAGATATCAAGCTGGTCATGTACTGAACAGCCTACCTTTCAAATTCTTCACATTACTGCGGTATCGTGTCAGTGCCTCACTGGCGTCATAATTACATTTCAAAAGCTCAAACAAGGCCTAGAAAGGAGGTCACAGAAAAAAATCCAATTAAAGCCATAAAGCGCAGCTCTCACATGGGCAAAAGATTTCCACATTAATTAGATTAATTAAAGTATTTAGAGAGCACAGACCTGTTCGTTATCTCGTATGTGTTCAGATTTGGAATTTTCTGTACTGTCGACTGTAGACTGTGACAGCGCTTCTCTGAGGTAGTCTTTCACTTTACACTCTGACAGCATGTCAGGACACCACAGCAGCTGATCTTCCTCCTCGTACACTTAAACATAACATTAAAATTGTCATTTACAGTTATTGCAATCATTTTAAAGTTACAGAATTTCAGTTGAAAGTCACACTAAGCAATTAAAAGAAAACTCACCTTTTTCATCATCATTATAGTGGCTAAGCCCTACTGGAACTTCTGCTTGATACTGAGATCCAACCATTATTTCCTGTGTTTTATAGCAAAAATAATACATTTTTTTAATAATAATAATTTCATTTATTTAAATATGCATGCATGCATTTTACTGATCAAAAGTGACAATAAAAACATTTATAATGTACAAAACATTTTTGAAGAAAGCACTAACTCAGCATATTAGTATTTGTAGGGTCATGTGACACTGAAGACTGATGGAAATTACAGTAATTTATTACATTTTAAAATATATTTATATCCTAATTTTATCAATATATTATTTAGTTTTTTTGTATTTATTTATACATTAAAAATATAATATATATATTACTATTATTACTGTAATTTCCTTGTGTCACATGACCTGAAGACTGATGGAACATGATATATATATATATATATATCTCAAAAAACACTTAATCATCCCAAGTAAACAGTAGTGTATTTAGAAAGAAAAAAAAAAGAAAAGAAAAAGGAAATACGTTCAAGAATTAATTCACATTTATTAAGGTAATGTCAGAAATCATTGCAAGAATTATTAAACAAACCTTTCTAGAATCTTCACTACTCACACCATCCTCCTCTCCTTCAGATTCTTTATCACCATCATATGTTGCATTGGCTAGAAAAAGAAATAAAAAATGTAATTTCTTAACTACATTAGCACATACATTTAAAAAGGAGGGAAAAAATGCTTAAAAAGGGGTCACATTACAATTACTTTACAGATTACATTACTTTTTCCCTGCAGTCTACCTATAAAGTTAACTGCACAAAAAAAGCTAATATACTGCATTTGTGTGTGTATTCAAAATATACATCAATATACACAGTACACATACATATATTATATAAACCAATAAATGAAAATAATTAAAACCTCCAATGTTCAGAATGTAAACATGAATAGTTAATTATTTTGTAAAGTCACATAAACTGTAATAGTAAAAGAGTGTAATGAGTCTCCTTACATCTAAGTGTTCTAGGGAAGAAGTCTGTGGCCTCGTGGGAGGTGACAGAAGGGGTCAGATCATCAGCAGAGGACTGGGTCTCCTCCTCATAATCTCCTGACAAGAGATCTTTCGCTATCTCCTCCTGCAACAAAACACCCTTAGTAATTTTTGTTGACATTTTCCCCTGGCACCGATGTAAAATAATGTCAATTACCTTATCCAGAGTCATGTCAGGCAAATCATCAGCTAGTTCAACAGAGGAACTGTCCATGCTAGATCCCGCCCCCGTACTGACTGATGCCTCATAACGATACATAGCCAACAGCTCCTCGATTGGCATGTTCCCCTCCTATCCAAAGAAAAAAAAAGTGTCACAAAGCAGAACTATTGCCCTTATTATCCAGAGATTCCAACATGACGCATACCGTTTTTAATGAGGAAATAGTGGATTGTTATGAATGCATGTTACCTTCTCCAGGTCTGACAATTCTGCACTGAAATTCTTCTCTCCTTCCAAAAGCTCTTCCTCCTCTAAAGTTCTCTCGTCGTCATACTCATGAATTAACATCTCAGCTGTTGGATCAAAGTCGTGATCATCTGAAGACAATGAGCCAACTGGGGGGGATAAAAAGTATTATATTAAAAAAAAAGTATCAAAAAACATTTAATGGAACTTGAGAAAAAAAAGTAATAAATGCCAAGCAATCTATTCATGATAATTAAAAAGAATTTTTTTAAAAAAGCCACCATTATAATTTTTGTTTGATAATTTTTTTTCTATTTTTCAGAAGATGTTTGAGTAAACATTATGTAAAATAAATGTTTGCTTTATGCACATTTTGTTGTACATAATTACATAGTAATCGTTGCCCATCCTTATATGAATCAGTATTGGCTTAAAAAAAAAACACAGTTTGGTCAAGTATTATTGGTAATACTACTAAGATGATTAAAATTAAAATGATGCACGTAAAAAGATAAAATAAAAATGAGGCCTACCAGGGCTCGAACTCCCAAAGGAAGCCTGTGCAGACAAATGCAAAGAAAAAGAAAAAAAGGGGGAGATAAGTTATCATATTTTCCAAAATACATTACAGTGCAATGAAGAGCGTTAGAAAACATATAAAACCAAAAAATTATTCAATACTTCGTCGTTTGCGTGCAAACATTAAAAATAAAACTCATGGCAGTAATTGTACATCAGTGTAAATACAAGCCAGTGTCGCTTTTAAATACTGTTCTCATAAAAAAGCTACATTAAAACGAATAACTCATAACTAACTACTTATTAATGCATCTAAACTACAATAACGACACAAACCAAACAGCCATCGTCTCTATACGAATGCTGTCATCCTCTCTAAACACTGCAAAAACCCATCGACTCGCACCATAACAAACCTTTCCTGCAAGTTAATGGCCAACATGCACTATATTAAAACTATATAAGCCTAAAACATTTAAACGCGTCATGAAAACGAAATTTACATCAAGTAATGTTTAAATTACAGGCGACGATTTCTTGTTTGTTTGTTTTTTTCCTGTGAGCTAACGGGGATGAGATTCAAAGGCCTTTCCGATCCTGATAGATCACTCTTCATTTAAACCGGTTTACTATCGTATGTTTTACGCAATTATTACTAAAAAACCCGTCGTGTATGTATATCAGGATCTACTTTACGCATATATAGCAACGAAAACCACCACTATTACAGTAAATCGTTAAAGAAATGGATTTAAAATCGAATACTTTTTCCAGCTATCCAGCTTACCTCCGCCATATTGGTGTCTTTGGCCTCATAGGTTGGCTGTGCTGCAGTACCCGGATAGACAGAGGGAGCCAATGACAGACGCAAAACTTTTGGCACACTTTTTAAAAGGTTTACAGCAAACCGGGTTTCAGATTTAGACTGCTCATTGATCTCACATTAGTCTGTACGGGTTACACTTGATAATTAGCTTTGAGATACATATGTATAGTCAGATATAAGTATGCAAACCCCCCGACTGCATTTATGATAGCTAGGCAAGGATAAAATAAATTATAAGTTATGAAGAAAAATAACCATACTAGAAAAGATGTAAACAGTTTACACAGGAGTCATAATGCACTTTTTTATACTTGTTTTTTTTTTTAAATATTGGTTATATGCAAATAACCTTTTGTTTTTGTAAAACATTATAGCAACGTTACTATTGAATGTGCTCTTGAATGAGTTCTAAAACAAGGAACATTTTTAAAACATTAAATGGATAAATTAAACGTTTTATTGGAAAAATTATTTTAAAAAATTAAATTAAATTAAATCCAACTCAACAATGAATGAACGTCATTGGGTGTTTTGTTTTACTGGATAGAGCTTAATACATAAGGAAATGAGAAATACATAAATAATTTTAAAAAATCAATTTCAAATGTAAAGCAGCTCTACAGAGGACAATAGTGTCATTACTGGCAATAGTGTTTTAGTTTTAGTTTAACAACAGTATCAGTGTTGCAGTTTATCAATTATGTAACAAACATACAATGATTTCATTATTCGACTCCAGTCAGTTCAGTGTTGTTCTGTTCATTTCGATTGCACTGCAAAGTTCATTGATTATGAAACAAGTTCAATGCAGCAATAAGCAGAAGGCAACCGTATATTAGAATTAGAACTGTCACTGTACACATATGTAGATTATGGAGGTAGGATAAGATACTGTAGGGGTAAAACAGTTCTGAGGTAGAATGATAAATATTTACAGTGAAATTGCACAGCAATTGTGAAAACTTATTGCACATTGATCAAAATGTTGAAGGTGGAATTTCACATTCGGCTGTCGGGGTATTGCACATTTGGAAGAAAAAAATGATATTGCACATTGAAGTGTATATTGCATAAAGTCCTGTGTAATTCAAGTTCAGTTTGTGTGTCTGCATGTGTGGGGTCAGTGCAAGTTCGAATTAAGGGTGGTAATGGCTTTTGAGAAAAAGCTGTTCTTGAATCTATATGCTAATTAGTATATACAGTATAGTATGAAGTATATGTACAAATCATGTGTTTGTATTTTTAGGCCAACTGACAAATGTAAATAGATCTCTGAACATTCCACAGTATATGATGCTAGTCCTCTACATTGAATTATGCTCATGAATATGCTGTCCAGCAATGCCCTAGCAACCACCAGAAATATCCTAGCAACATCCAAGCAATGCCTGCATCCATTTAAAACTTCAAACTTATTTTCTATAACTTCCAGCCAAAGCTTTGTCAAGTTTGACTTAATAAATCTTTATATATTTATTTTAATTGAAGCTAAGACCATTTAATAACTGAAGGGTAAATAAACCATTTTATTTCAGCTAGTTGCCAAGGCAGAAACCACTACAGCAGTGAGTCTGTATAGTTATCTCGTCTCACAGTTGCATTATTTTCACACAGGGTGGCAGTAGTAGCCAACACTTTGCACATCTAGTAGGCACTTATTTTATGTTTTCATGTTATATTTGATATGTTCTATCAGAAGAGAAGCAGTTAATGCATTTATTTGTTTGACAGTTTACTCTTTTCCAGTTTATTCAGCCATCTAGTAAACTGTTGACAAGTAAAATATTTACAAACATTTGTCATCTATTTTTTTTTTAATTCACAGCTTCTGTTTTTTTATCCCATTGTAGTATTGTTTTAAAATCATTGCCTTTATAATTCATTTCTGCGAGGTTGTCTGTGATTACTCTGACCTCAGTTCACAGGAACTGACTTGATATGTTTTTCTGTTCTGCAATGACGTCAGTCCCAGACTGTAGTAGTACAAGGTCATGCATATTTAATACAGATTTACTGTTTGGCTAAGCATGACATTGACTACTAAAATCACATTCCTATAATAGAGTGAGTTAAAGCATTATTACATGCAAAGTAGTTTGTACCTGCTTTTTAATGAAAGGATCTGTACATTTTATCCATCTTTAACTTTTTCTGTTTCATCCCTGTCATAATTATGCTATGTAGTTTTTATAATTATTTTTTATTCAGTCAAATTGAAACACGGTAAGCTTTTAAGTGTTTAAGTAAATTTCTGAATATTATTTCAGGCATTCACTGGAACGAGTACAGACTAAATTAAATTGACCAGATCATCTGTATCAAAGTTTTTATGCCTTCCAAGTGTTCCATATATTTACATAAAACATCTGACAAGGACAGAAAAAGGATACTCAAACCCCTTGCAGGGTATCTCAGCTTGAAATATAACAATGTGATTTTGCTTTAGACATGCTAAATATAGACCATGCCCTCCCTTATCCGTGAGAAACAGGAGGTCTTTATTTTAGCAACACGTTCCTCTCACCGGGTTTTAGACACTAATTGCTAGTTTTTGTGCACATTTCCTTTCTCAGTATTTGTTTATATTGTGCACTGGCACATAAGCACCACTATAATTTGAAGCAAAAAATATAAAAGAACCCTGTTGAAAAGACCAGCATCAATTTTATGCCAGTAGGCTACTTTATGAGGTGTAGTGGTGGACAAACGTGGCCAAGTTGTCTTCTTTTGGTCAACCAATTTGGTTATTTGTTTTTGACATTCTGCAGCCATTAAGTCTACAGTAAGGATTCTTTGATGGACAGAAGAAAACATTTGAAATCTTATCTTTCAATTTAATGTGCATTGATGACTTAAAAATGTACACTGAGCTGGTTGTTGGTTACATTTCACAACATTGTGCTGGACTCTGTTTCTTGGGGAAGCTAGGAAGTCCTGCTGCAATGTATCACACTGACCTGAGCTTGGACCCCACTGTCTCAGGACACCTTGTCCTGCTTTTGATGACCCCTGGAGCAGGAAAATGCAGAAAGACCCCAGCTTCAGCTGAGGTTATCATCACACATGTCAAGGCGTCACATCTGTTTTGTCATACTCTCTGGTAAAGCTAAACCAGCCCCTGATCTTTTATTGTTTTATTAAAAAAAAAAAAGTCAATTTATCATAGAAGCTGTATTATTAAACCAGAGATGTCAGATTAGACACCAAATTTAATTTAAACAAGTGTAGCGCTATGCTGGCTAAGTCTATAGAATTACAAGTAAATGATAAGTTTAGTTATAATTAATTTATAGTTATAAAAATGAAAAGTTATAACTGTTTATAATTCATTTCACATAACATGAATCATATCTTAATCAGATTTTTTTATTAAGTTCCATTACTAAAAGCAATCAAATTTAGATATGCAAAATGACATTAGATAAAACGGAATAAATCTTTTATATGTATACATTTGGTGTATACACCAAATAAAAAACAAAACCCGTGGTATTGATACGCAATAATGGACTTTGGCGTATATGACACGCACGTGTCTGGCGTGCATATAATACGCCAACCTGATCTCACAGCAATTCGTACATATTTTACGAGGTGGCTAATTCGTACGAATTTGTACGACCTCACTCGT